>UESW01003410.1:0-78644 GCA_900491605.1 Calamus simplicifolius
TGCCGTGGCCGTCTTCTTCGGCCACGGCTGCTGTCGTGGCCGGTCATGGCCTGGCCACGATGGCCAGGCCACCAAAATTTTTTTGAAAGTTTGGGGGAGGTTTTCCCCAACCCCCCTTCGTCTTCTACGGCCACGGCCGTGGCCAGGCCACCAAAAAAAAAATATTAATGGGGTGGTTTTCCCCACCCCCCTCTCGTTCGTCTTCTCCGGCCACGGTGGCCAGGCCAAAAAAAAAAAATTACATAATGGGGGGGCGGGGTTTCCCCACCCCCCCCATTCGTCTTCTACGGCCACGGCCGCTGCCGTGGCCGGCTGTGGCCTGGCACGATGGCCAGGCCACCGGAAAAAAAAAACAGTTAGGGGCCCCCCCCGCCTCCCGTTCGTCTTCTCCGGCCATGGTGGCCAGACAAAATAAATAAATAAATAAAAAGGTAACAACTAGGGGGCTTTCCCCCACCCCCGGTCCCTAAAATTAAAAAAAAATTAACACTCATAAAAAAAATTAACAAAAAAAATTAGATTCTATCATATTTTATTTTTTAAAAAATTTTTAAATAATTTGATGATAAATATAAAAAAATATAAAATATTTTTAAAACATGGGCAACTTAATTTTTTTTTTAAAAAGTAACAGCTAGGGGCGTTTTCCCGACCCCCTGGCCCCTTCAAAAAAAAAAAGTTTTAACACTCATGGAAAATAATTAACTAAAAATTTAGATTCTATTATATTTTATTGTTATTAAAAAATTTTTCAAATAATTTGATGATAAATATTAAAAAAATGTGACCACTAATCTAATTTTTTATTAGATTACTTATAAATTAATTAATTTATGTCATTAGTTGGAGCTCTTTGGATAGACTGATTGTTATGTCTTGATTATGCAATAATATTTGTAATGCTAGATAGAAAGTCTTGTTGTATTATTATTAATTTGTAGAATGTTTATGCAATAATTAATTTAAGCAGAATGTTTATGCAATAATATTTGTGCATTTGTAGTTATTTACAATTGTTATGTCTTGATTATTTACATTCTGCTTCAAATTGAATGATGCATTAAATTATATAATTATATTATTTAATTTACAGCAAAAAATTAGTAGTTTCAATGATTTATATTTTAGTCTTCACAATATTTATATTCGACACAATAATCTTAAGAAGTCAGTGACTATATATATAGAACACTATTCTTATATATGTATAATTGACAAGAAGTTAAGAATAATAAGTATAAGTTCGATTGTCTTCGGATTTCCATATTATTAATCACAGCACTATAACCTTTAGACCCGTTTGAAAATTTGTAAGCCTTAGTCTTGCAAATTCTCAAATTGTCCTGGTGGACAGTTTGAGAATATTTCTTGTGATATGTTAGTCTGCTATTAATCATCGTTGGGTGAGATTGCGTTTGTATTTGCTCATACGTTCTCCTAGTGTGGCATATATGCCACACATTTAGGAGAACATATGGGAAATGCTGCCGAAATTTCAACGTAACCGATCGATGATAATTAATAGCAGAATAACATATCACAAAAAATATTCTTGAATGGGATAGGGCCTTACCTTTTAGACATGGAGTGAAGGTAGAATTAATTTAGGACACTTGAATGCTTATGAAGTCTCATGGTTAAATGGACCACCTTGCGGCCCGACCCGAACTCAAGCCCTAGCATTAGCCTGGCATGAACCTGTGCCTCGGTCCTTGCTAGCATGCCAAGGATCATAGCCATGGCCAGGCCTTACAGGATAGGGACCTTAGTTGTCTAAAAAAAATTGGTTCAGTTATAAATTATTTAAATGGTTATTATTAACCTAAGTTGTATAAAAGAAATAATTTAGTTATATTTAGTAATGCTAATATAGTTTTATAATGTGGTTTCCTTTAATGGTTTACCAGAAATTGTAAGTCGGTCAAAAATGAGCGGGGCTTGCTCGTGGATGTATGCAAGGATAAAAGATGGCTTGCTTAATCCAGATTTTCTGAATGGATTGAAAGAATTTATCGCATTTGCATGTAGCCAACCTGAATGGATGGATGGGCCTAGGATTAGGTGCCCATGCAACTATCACATGCGTCAGAATAAAGCCTACAGAGATGTCGATACTGTTAAGGTACATCTGTGTAAAAAAGGGTTTGTTCCTGATTACGATGTTTGGTACTATCATGGTGAAACAGAGGAAATTCCAGCAGTTGTTACAAGCCAACAAGTGTCAATTCCTGTTGATAAACCATTTGTGAATCTAAACACATATGAAGAAATGGTGATGAATGCATCAGGTAATGAATTCAATCAGAATACATTTATGGAAGAACCAAATCCAAATGCACAGCAATTTTATGATATGTTGCATGCTGCAAATCAAGAATTGTATCCTAATTGTGAGGGTCATTCCCAGTTGTCTACGGCTGCTCGGTTGCTGAATATTAAGGCAGAACATCGATTATCAGAAAAGGCGTTTAATTCTGTAGCTGGGTTAATCAAGGAAATTTTGCCAAATGATAATGTTGTAGCAGACAGTTTTTACTCAATGAAGAAGTTGTTGCGTGGGCTTGGGCTCCCGGTTAATAAGATCGATTGTTGCTTGAACAATTATATGATATATTGGGGTGAAGACTCGGAGCTGAGATGGTGTAAGATTTGTGGGTAATCGAGGTACAAAAACGGCGAAGGATTAGCTAGTACAAGTAGGAGGAAAAGTGTTCCTTACAAGAGGATGCATTACTTTCCTCTAACTCCACGCTTGCAGAGATTATATAGATCTGAGGTTACAGCTGCTGATATGAGATGGCATGCCGAACATGAATCTAAAAAGGATGAAATGCGACATCCATCAGGTTCAAAAGCTTGGAAGCATTTCAATGAAAATCATCCTGATTTCGCTGAAGATATAAGGAATATCAGATTAGGTCTTTGTACCGATGGCTTTCAACCATTCGGTCAAGCGGGGCAACAGTATTCATGTTAGCCTGTGATACTGACTGTATATAACCTTCCTCCATGGAAGTGCATGAAAGAGACTGCAATATTTTTGACAGTACCATCAAATCCAAAGGAAAAGATTGATGTCTTCCTGCAACCGTTGGTGGACGAATTGAAAATGTTATGGGAAATAGGAGTCGTAGACTACGACATTTCTATGAAACAAAATTTCATCATGAGAGTTGCTTTGATATGGACAATAAGTGACTTCTCGGCATATGCAATGTTGTCTGGTTGGAGCACTGCTGGACGTCTGGCATGCCCTCATTGCATGTATGATTCGGATGCATTTACATTGCAGAAGAGTGGTAAGCAATTATGGTTTGATAATCATAGGAAGTTCTTGCCCCCAAAATCATCCTTACAGGCGTAACTTGATCGCCTTCCGGAAGAACAAAGCAGTCACAAAATTCACCGAACCGGTTAGGTCTGTCATGGATATATTTGACACTATAGAGAATTTGGGGTTGAGGTATGCTTGGGAACCAGATGCAGATAAAATAAATGGCCGTATATGTAAAGAACATAACTGGAAGAAGCAGAGTATATTTTGGGATTTGCCTTATTGGAGCACAAATCTCATCCGGCACAACTTTGATGTTATGCATATCGAGAAAATTTTTTTGATAACATATTTAACACGGTGCTAAATATCCCAAGAAAAATAAAAGACACTGCAAAGTCAAGAGAAGAACTTAATCAGCATTGCAGAAGAGGTGATTTGAGGAGGAGTACCGACGGGACCTATCCTAAAGCCTGTTACACTCTTGACAGAAATTTATGAGAAGTTTTATGTAACTGGCTTAGAGGGTTAAAATTTCCAGATGGTTATGCCTCAAATATCGGTAGGTGTGTGGACATGCATAAGCTCAAGTTGTTCGGCATGAAGAGTCACGACTGTCATATTTTCATGCAACGGTTATTGCCTATAGCTTTTCATGAGTTGCTTCCGCAACATGTCTGGAAGGCATTGACAAGCTCAGCTTGTTCTTCAAGGAGTTGTCTGCCACAGTCATTACTTCTGCATCCATGGCAAGGCTTGAGGAGGAAATTTTAATTATTTTATGCAAGTTGGAGCGAATATTTCCTCCCAGTTTTTTTGACTCAATGGAGCATTTATCGGTTCACTTGCCATACGAAGCGAGCATAGCTGGTCCCGTGCAGTATCGCTGGATGTATCCTTTCGAGAGGTAAATATATACATCATTAAGACATATTGACATTTCAAATATTATTTCATTGCAAGAAAATTGGTTAATTTTTTGTCTCAACTTTACATATAGGTACCTTAAGAAGTTAAAAAATAATGTGTGCAATAAGGCAAGGGTTGAAGGTTCTATATGCAATGCACACTTGGTCGAAAAAGTTTCAGCTTTTGCCTCGCATTACTTTGAGGGTTACGTCCACATGAGGAGCCAAAATCTTGGTCGTAACGATGATGTATGTGTGGACGAAGGAGAACCTAATGACAGTAGAATATCAATTTTTAAAGGTATCGGTCGTTCATTTGGGAGGCAGAAGTCAAGAAATCTTAGCGATATGGAGTATAATACAGTACATTATTATATCCTAATGAACTGTAGAGAAGTCGATCCATATATTGAGTAAGTGTATACTTCAATGCTTAATTGGAACTTCTAATTTAAATTACAATATACCATAATATTTAATTGCTAACATCAGTTTTAATCCTTATTGATATGACTGATCCCAGTGTCGTCAGAAAAGGTAACGGCAGCCGCTATCATTTCCCTACCCCCGGGACCCCCTCGGGGTCGGGGGGTGGGGTCATCATTTCTTAACCCCGAGGCCCCCACCGGCCTCGGGGTGCACTGTCATTTCCCCACCCCCGGGACCCCCTCGGGGTCGGGGGGTGGGGTCATCATTTCTTAACCCCGAGGCCCCCACCGGCCTCGGGGTGCACTGTCATTTCCCCACCCCCGGGACCCCCTTGGGATCGGGGGGTGGGGTCATCATTTCTTAACCCCGAGGCCCCCATCGGCCTCGGGGTGCACTGTCATTTCCCCACCCCCGGGACCCCTTCGGGGTCGGGGGGTGGGGTCATCATTTCTTAACCCCGAGGCCCCCACCGGCCTCGGGGTGCACTGTCACTTCCCTATCCCCGGGACCCCCTCGGGGTCGGGGGATGGAGTCATCATTTCTCGGGATGCTCTAGCACTTGCACTCCCCTTGGACCCTCTCCGGTCTCGGTGGGAATGTCGTCAGCAATTAGCATGCAACTTAACCGCCAAGGAAAATGACAGTCCCAAGCCGTGTGGCACTCACACGTGACTCTCAGTACATCCGTGATTGTCCCGCCCCGTTACGAAGGGCCATACCTCATAACAGCGTATGGGGAATTGCATGTCCCTGTACACGCCATGCCTTGCTACGGCGTACGGTAGGCTGCCACTCGCAACTGTGCTCGGTCTCGTCAGCCGGCGGTGCGCACTGCATGCCTTCACGGCCGCTGGACACGTATGATGTCACGTCAACAAGCAGTACAGGAATGTCTCTGGCACGTGTAGCCATGGTACAAAGGCGATCTCCTCAGATTGTAAGAGAAGGTATTCGGACAAATATAAGGACATGAGCTAGCGCTGTAAGTGGGATCTAAACTCTGGTTTTTCTGAGCTTTCTTCCTCCCAGCAAAAACCCTAACCGCCTCAGCTCCTCTTGGCTGGAGCGGTTCTTTGTCTGTGCCCAAGCAACTGACTTGATCGTCGGAGGGTCCCCACCGGCGCCCCCGGTCCCTGGGGACTTTTCTTGCAGGACTTCGAGAAGAAGGACATCCGTCTTCCCCGACGTTTAAGAATGGTGGCTTGGCGTCATCACTTATCATCCCATAAGGATGTATTGTGATAGACAACGACAGATGAATCCTGACATCAGTCAAGTTGCAATTGGACAGAAGTTAGAAACGGAGTTCGCTTACTGGTTTTATGAATTTGTGAGTAGTATCACTCAATCAATTTTAGTAATGGCTTTAATTTTTTGAATTGGTTGTGAATAGCTTATTAATTTATAGGTAAACGGTCCATGGTCCCCAATCGATAATATTTTCATTAAATGTCTATCGCAATGGCCATTGAAGATCGTAACAACCTTTACTGGCTATTTTGTTAATGGGTACAAATTTCAGATTGAACGATTAGCAGCTTCAAGAGGCACGTAGAACTGGGGGGTGTGTGTTAAAGGATAAAGTGTTGGAGCAAATATGCTGGATTATTACGGAAAATTAGTAGAGGTGGTTGAAGTTGAATATCCCGGTTGGCCTATGAAACAAACCGTATTGTTTCGTTGCGATTGGTTCGATCCGACAGTTCCTATGGGCAAAAGGGTTCATAACGACTACAATTTGGTTGAAGTGAACCATCGACGAAGATTGCAGAAATATGACCCATTCATCCTTGCATCCCAAGCTCAGCAAGTGTTTTACTGCGGATATCCAAGTTTGCGCAACGACAAGCGAGATTAGTGGGCTGTTTCTAAAATCGTCCCACGTTCAACAATCTTATTAGAGGAGAGTTCATCAAGTCAATCAACCGAGTGCCCTGCATTTCAAGAGGATGAGATGGAAATACATGCAATTGAGGATGACACAAGGGCTCCTGAAACATCACTTAGAGATCCAAATGGTGATGTCCAAGAAATTGCGGATGCAAATGGTCGGTTTCCTTCTGATGATAATGAAACTGAATCGCAGTCCGATACGGCATCGGATGTTGAACCAATATTTCACGAAACAAATGACACCGATTTAACATAGAGGTTTTCTTAAATTCAACTTTATTTTATAAGTGGTAAATTTTTACATAGTCAATCATTAATTGTAATTTAATTGCATGAATCTTTAGTATTTTCAGTATGACGGGCAGAGGTAGATCTACCGACGACATACGGAGTGAGTAGGGACGTAGCTCTACTGCATCAGATCACATGAGCTTTGGAGATGGAGAGTTCAGATCTCCACACATCGCACAGCCTTCAATCTCTCCAGCAGTCGGCGGTGATCCTGCATTGGTATTACCATCCAGCCGATCGGCACATACCTCCGAGAGTTCTTCCACCATCGGTCGCACCGTACTTTGACTTGATGCTCATGGGCTGTAAGTATATACTAATTAAAAATATATGTTTATCTTTTTAAGTCAATTACTTATAAACATGCATTTTTTAACAGATTTATTGAGCAGCATCATGTATCCAGCCACATCAGCGCCGTATTTCAGAGGTGCGCATATCCCAGTGGCTACGATTGGCGCCACGTATCTCCAGCCACGAAGGAGTTTTATTTTTCTGAGTTTCAGGTAAACTTATTAAATATAATTTATCACTGATATAAAATTTCTTAATCTTAATAAATTCTGAAACTAACTATTTATTTTAATGCAGAAAAAGTTTACGTGGGACCCTGCCAGCCATGATGCCATTAGGGAAGTATAGGAGGCTCTGACGGAATGCCGATACTTTGACATGCTTCATCGTTGGAGGTCATCGGGTCAGCATCCTGCGCATGTGCCAGAGGGTATTTGGCACGAGTGGCAGCAGGCCTGGCAGTCCGATGGCTGGTGCAGGAGGTCCGCATCAGCCAGCACGAACCACCGATCTGAGAAGGACGGTCCTGGCACGGGTCTCTTCTGCCATACTTCGGGCTCCATTTTCGATTCAGGAGCACAAACAACGTATGGTAAGAAAACATAAATATTTTAATTACTAATTTAATTATTTATAAATATTTATATTAATATCAATTTTTTTATTGTTATAGTCTGAGAAGGAGGGCGGAGATTCTGGTGAGTTTTGTCTATTCAGGGCGACACACATCAGGACGGACGGTTCCTAGGTCGACACGCGATCACAGAGGTTGCGGTAAGAAATTAGCTTTATGTAGTATCTGTTTAATTTCTAAAATTTTATTTTGAGAAATTTATTAACTCATTTATTGTTGATTTTATAATTCAAAGACACGAGTCGAGGAGCTTCGCTCCTAGGCATTGCAGGTCGACTCTACTGATGGGGAGACGCCTGTCGAACTCTCAGCAGAGGAGAGTCGGCGTGTGTTTTTGGAGGCTGTTGGTGCCCAGCCGTGAGACTGCAGGGTCTATGGTCTGGACACTAGAGCTTCTCCATATTTTCCCCATCAGGTCTCCAGCTCGCGATTTTCTGGTGATATTCCTGCCGAGCGTTTAGACGACATTCGGAGATCTATTGCGGAGGAGGTTCGGTAGGACGTTCGTCAGGAGGTTCGGCGGCAGGAGGTCGAGCACGAGTTCGAGCAGCGTATGCGAGGCCAGGATCAGGAGCTTGCAGACGTGCGAGATCAGATGCGTCATTTGCAGGATATGGTTAGCCGCTTGTCGCAGGGTCTCCAGCCTCCACGTGATCGCTCAGATTCTTGATGTATTTTTTTTTTCTTTTTTTATGTTGTACATGAAAACTTCAAAATTTTAATATATGAATTATTTTTGAAAATTGATTATTGTTTGGATCAATATGAGTGAAGAATGTTTCTATCAATATTTAAATGTAACGAAATTGTATTAACCATTTTAATTTTTAATATTTTATATTTTTTAAAAAATTTAATTTATGATGCATTAGCGATTGAAATTGCATCGCTAATATTTTTAAAATATTATTATTAAATATTACGACGCAATGACCTAGCGTTGCAATAATTTAAAAAAAATTTAATAGCAACGCATTAGCGACTCAAATTACGTCGCTATTATATCTAAAATATTTTTAATAAATATTGCGACGCAATGACCTTGCATCGCAATATTTTAAAAAAAATTTCTTTGCGATGCATTAGCGACTCAAATTGCATCGCTATTATATCAAAAATAATATTATTAAATATTACGATGCAACTAAATGCGTCGCAATATTGCGACGCAATTGAATGCATCGCAATATTTAATAATAATTTTAAATATTAAAAATTAGTTTTAAATTTAGCGACACATTTGGATGCATCGTAATATTGCGACGCATTGTTGCATCGCAGGGAGTCGCAATATTGCGACGCAATTGCGACAAATGGATATTGCGATGGACATCTGAGCGACGCCATCATTGCATCACTATTGTGTCGCAATAGCATGTTTAGCGATGCAATTGCGATGCATTTGGGCATCGCAATAATTTTTTCCTCTTGTAGTGTTACAATATGGTATCAGAGCCACGCACCAGCCGAAAGTGCCGAAAGTGCAGGAGCTAAGTGCCACACAGGGCAAAGTGCTACATTGATGAGAGCCACCTTTTGAACCTATGGGGGCCACAGAATGTGGGGGTCACAGGATAAAGTGCTACATTGATGTGAGCCACCTTTTAAACCTGTGGTGGCCGAAGTTGATATGGATCTTATTCGTCTTGCTTTCTTGTAACAAAATGGACCCAGGGCCCGGGTCATTATAATATGGTATCAGAGCCACGCACCAGCCGAAAGTACAGGAGCTAAGAGCCACACAGGGTAAAGTGCTACATCGATAGGAGCCACCTCTTGAATCTGTGGGGGCCACAGGGTAAAGTGTTGCATTGATGGGAGCCACCTCTTGAACCTATGGGAGCCACCTCTAGAATCCTGCCTGCCTGATAGTTGTAATCAATTTCCCCTGGCGACGAGGACGTTGCCTCAGGGGGATAGATTGTGATGCCCCTCCCAATAGTCTATGTCGAAAAATTAAGAATTGGTTGTATGGTTCACTACAAGAAAATAGTATAATAGTGACAAAAACTTCCATCACTATTCTGTCACAAATTGGGTTTAGTGACGGATTAGTGACGAAAATCTTATTGTCACCATTTTTGCCGTCAATAAATTTAGTGACGGAAAGAGGTCCGTCACAAATAATAGCGACAGATTTGTGACGGAAAGAGGTCCGTCACAAAATAATAGTGACGGATCTGTGACAGAATATTCCATCAAAAATTTGTGACGAAACATATTTTCCATCACTAAATTATGACGAATTAGTGACGGACTATCCATCACGCATTATTCCATCACTATTCCTTCACAAATATTTCTATCACTATTCCATCACAATTTAGTGACGGATTAGTGACAAAAATTTAGTCACTAAAACTTTGTCACAAGTCCGTCACTAATAGTGATAAATTAGTGACGAAAGAATCCATCAATCATTTGTTATTGTTCCATTACTAATCAATCACTAATATTTTCGTTACTAATCCATCACTATTATTTCTATCAGAAATCCATCACTAATCCATCATTAACCTAAAAAAATTTAACCAAATTTTTATTCTTATAAATTTAAAATTATTTTTAATTATAATATATTTAATGCATTCTAATGAAATTTATAGATGAAAATTTAAATTTAAGAATAAAAAATGCATTCCATAAAATAAGATAAATATAACTGTATATATCAATAATACTAATGTTTTATACATTAGACATCAAATTATTAAGATGTCTTCGGCTGCCTTAGGGACTCTACACTTGAGAAATGTACATCTGAAGCAATCCTTTGAACACCATTTACTGGTTCCCTCTATGTAGCCTGAAGTGAAAAATTAATTTTCATAATAAAATTTTTGATGAAAAAAATTCCTCGCAAAATTAATTTCCGAGGGATTTTTGAGGGATTTGTTATCAAATTTTCTTATAAATGAGCCATTTATTATGGAAAAAGCCATCGCAAAATCCCTCGCAAAATCATCAAAAAAAAATCCCTCAGAAAATCCCTCAAAAATTAATTTTGCAAGAGATTTTCCGAGGGATTTTTTTATCAAAAATTTTATTAATAAATCATTAATAAAAAACAAATCCCTCGTAAAATTTCTTGCAAAATTAATTTTTGAGGGATTTTCTGAGGGATTTGCTATCAATTTTTTTATATAAATAAGCCATTTATTATAGAAATATCCCTTGGAAAATTCCTTACAAAATTATCAAAAAAATCCCTCGAAAAATCCCTTAAAAATTAAATTTGCGATGAATTTTTTTCATAAAAAAATTTATTAATAACTTATTAATAAAAAATAAATCCCTTGAAAAACTCTCATAAAACTAATTTTTGAGAGATGTGGGATTTTTTTGTCATTTTTTTATAAATAAGCCATTTATTATGAAAATATTCCTCGAAAAATCGCTCGCAAAATCATCAAAAAAAAATCCCTTGAAAAATCTCTCAAAAATTAATTTTACGAGGGATTTTTTTCATCAAAAATTTTATTAATAACCCATTAATAAAAAATAAATCGCTTGAAAAATCCCTTGCAAAATTAATTTCTGAGGGATTTTTCGAGGGATTTGTTTATCAATTTTTTTTATAAATAAGCCATTTATTATGAAATATTCCTAGAAAATCCCTCGCAAAATCATTAAAAAAATCCTCTGTAAATCCTTTGGAAATTAATTTTGCGAGGGATTTTTTTCATCAAAAATTTTATTAATAACTCATTAATAAAAAACAAATCCCTTGCAAAATCCCTCGCAAAATTAATTTTTGAGTGATTTTTTGAGGGATTTATTATCAATTTTTTTATAAATAAACTATTTATTATGGAAATATCCATTGCAAAATCCCTCGCAAAATCATCAAAAAAATCCCTCAGAAATTAATTTTGCGATGGATTTTCCTAGGGATTTTTTTCATCAAAAATTTTATTAATAACTCATTAATGAAAAACAAATCCCTGCAAAATTCCTCACAAAATTAATTTTTGAGGGATTTTTCGAGGGATTTGTTATCAATTTTTTTATAAATAAGCCATTTATTATAGAAATATCCCTCGAAAAATTTCACGCAAAATCATCAAAAAAATCCCTCGAAAAATCCATTGAAAATTAATTTTGGTTATTTTTTGAGGGATTTTTTCATAAAAAATTTTATTATTAACTCATTAATGAAAAACAAATCCCTTAAAAAATCCCTCGCAAAACTAATTTTCAAGGAATTTTTTGAGAAATTTTTTAATCATTTTTTATAAATAAACCATTTATTATTGAAATAACCCTCAAAAAATCTCTTGCAAAATAATCAAAAAAATCTCTCGAAAAATCCCTCGAAAATTAATTTTGCAAGGGATTTTCCGTGGGATTTTTTATCAAAAATTTTATTAATAACTCATTAATGAAAAACAAATCCCTTGAAAAAGCCCTCGCAAAATTAATTTATGAGGGATTTTTCGAGGGATTTTTTTTAATTTTTTTTATAAATAAGCCATTTATTATAAAAATATCGCTCAAAAAATCTCTCACAAAATCATAAAAAATCCCTCAAAAAATCCCTCGAAAATTAATTTTGCAAGGGATTTTTCATGGGATTTTTTTCATCAAAAATTTTATTGATAATTCATTAATGAAAAAAAATCCGTTGAAAAATCCTTGCAAAACTAATTTTCGAGGGCTTTTCCGTGGGATTATTTTATCAATTTTTTATAAATAATCCATTTATTATGAAAATATCCCTCAAAAAATTGCTCGCAAGATCATCAAAAATATCCCTCAAAAATTAATTTTGCGAGGGATTTTCCAAGGAAATTTTCCATCAAAAATTTTATTAATAACTAATTAATGAAAAATAAATCCCTTAAAAAATCCCTCGCAAAACTAATTTCGAGAAATTTTTTGAGGGATTTTTTAATCAATTTTTTTATAAATAAGCCATTTATTATAGAAATATCCCTCAAAAAGTCCCTCGTAAAATCATCAAAAAAATTTTCAAAAAATCCCTCGCAAAATTAATTTTTGAGGAATTTTTTAATTATTTTTTTATAAATAAGCCATTTTTTATTAAAAAATCCTTCATAAAATCATCAAAAAAATCCCTCGAAAAGTCCCTCAAAAATTAATTTTGCGAGGGATTTTCCTAGGAATTTTTTTCATCAAAAATTTTATTAATAACTCATTAATGAAAAACAAATCCCTAGAAAAATCCCTCACAAAACTAATTTTTAGGAATTTTTTGAGGTATTTTTTATTATTTTTTTTATAAATAAGCCATTTATTATTGAAATATCCCTCAAAAAATTCTTACAAAATCATCAAAAAATCCCACAAAATTAATTTTTTATCAATTTTTTTTATAAATAAGTCATTTATTATAGAAATATCCCTCGCAAAATCCCTCACAAAATCATCAAAAAAATCCCTCAGAAAATCTTCGAGAATTAATTTTACGAGGGATTTTCGAGGGAGTTGTTTCATCAAAAATTTTATTAATAACTCATTAATAAAAAATAAATCCCTCCAAAAATCCCACACAAAACTAATTTTTGAGGGATTTTTTTATCAATTTTTTTATAAATAAGCCATTTATTATAGAAATATCCTCGAAAAATCCTCGCAAAATCCCTTGGAACTTAAATTTTGCGAGGGATTTTTGAGGAATGTTTTTATCGGCATTTTTTTACAAAGAACCCCTTTATTTTAGAAATATCCCTCGAAAAATTCTTTGAAAAATTAATTTTACGACGGATTTTGCGAGAAAATATTTTTTATCAAAAAATTTTATGGTTTTATTTTTTTGTCGGAAAATCCCTTTGAATTGCGAGGGATTTTTTTCCTTGGTAAAATCCCTCGGTAAATCATACTTTTCTAGGGGAAGGAGCCGTCAACCTGCAACAGATAGAGGAGGATTTATTCAATCACATAGTTTGGGCTCCTAGAATATGGAGGCCTTGTGGCATTGTATTTGATTGTATCGAAAGGCCCACTGAATTGGGATTTTTCTATTGGGCCGGGTCATTTCGGGGCAAGCGGATCATTTATCACAAAGAGGATGAGCTTCAAGAGAATGATTCGGTGTTCTTGCAAAGTGGAACCATGCAGTACCAGACACAAGATAGATCTTCCAAAGAACAAGGCTTTTTTCGAATAAGCCAATTCATTTGAGAAAAAAAATCCTACTGCGGATCTATTTGTAATACGTGAATGAAAAAAATGTGGATCAAGGCCCTTAGATCTATTTACTTCGCCGAAAATAGGGCAAAATTCTCTGAATCTTTCTTTATTATTTTTGTTAGGTTCAGTTCAAGTATAGCAGGAATAATATTCTACGACTAACAACTCATTTATTTTCAGCGACGCATAATAGCGTCGCTAAACAGTGACACAAATTTATGCATCACTATTTTGCAACGAAAATTTTTGGAGTCCTTAAATTCGTCACTAATTAGCGACTGATTTAATGAGTCACTAAATTGCGTCGTAGATTTTATGGATCGCAATTGCGTCACAATTTTATCGTTATTTTGCGATAAAAATTTGCGTCGCTAAATGGCATCGCTATTTCATGAATTTTTTGTAGTGACTCAAAGTAATTTTTTTTTTAAAATCAAGGAATAGATACATTTACAAGTAAAATTTTTTTAAAATCGAGAAAGAGATACAGCTACATCAGCGAGGTAAAGTACTTAAGTGCATATTGTAGGATGGAGATAGAATAATTTATATGAAATTTGGATTTGAAGATGGCTAATCATAATCTATGATAGCTTCAATTGGATATTTCAATTCTATCCAATGAAATAAAAGTAAAGGATGATACAATTGCTGCCATGCAAATTATAAGTGTGACATTTATTAAACTTTTTTTTAAAGTAAATATGACCATCAAATATCACAGCTCCAATTAAAAAAAATCGCAAATCCATGCGCATACAATTCCACCCACTCTCCAACTCTCCCTCAGATTCAAATGCAGAGAAGCAATCACTTGAACCCATTCGGCCAAAGAAACCATCAATAATTTGAGGAAAAAGAAAAAGGTATGCGCATCACCGAGCGGAGAGGTTTCGCGCGCCGGAAAGGCAAGATATCTGCACGCAACTTTAAAGGCCGGTTACGTCAGCGGAGGTCTCGGAACCCACACAATTTTTACCTTCGAACTCAGACCGTGGTCCGTGGACTTTTGATTCCCCAATCCTCTCAGCTCATTTGGAATCCTTCCGCTGGACTTCTGCCATCACGATTTCATCCCTTCGTCCGTGGACCGCGCCATACCGCAAGTTCGAATTCTACCTCTGAAAATTACGTTAACCTCCCCTTCTAACATAAGTTTAAATTTTAAATTTTAAATTATATCTTTATATAGGTTTCGTTTAAATTTTAAATTCTAGTTATTATTAGAAATTAATCATAATTATAGGATAGTTTTCTATCTTTATGTAGCTTTCCTTTAAATTTTGAATTCTAACCATAATTTTAAAATAATTTCCTATTTTTATATAGCCAATTTTATGTATATATAGTCACCTCTAATCAATAAAAATATAAAACCATTATTTCTTGATGTTTTTCTCTCTTTTTTAACATTTACTACCGTGTTCTTATCTTGTGTAACTTTTACTACTGTTCCTACGCAGCAACCTGGAGACTGGTTGCTTTAGATTTTACTCAACTAGTGCTCTAAGATTTGTTCGGTTCGGCGGCCGCAAAATGGGTCGGGCTACGAGGTGGCTGAAAAGTCTTCTTTGTGGGAAGAAAGATACCAGGGATCAAAAGGACAATGCTGGTACCAAGAAAGAGAAGAGAAGGTGGAGCTTTGGGAAGTTTGGAAGGAGCTCCGGCGATGTCAAGGCACAAAATCCGGTGCCGGCAGCAGATTCAGCATCGATGGAATCCTTCTACACTGAAAGGGAGGAGCAGAACATGCATGCTATTGCAGTGGCGGTCGCCACCACCGCTGCTGCAGACAGTGCAGCGGTGACGGCAGCTCAGGCGACGGCGGTGCGGCTCCAGAGCCAGGGGAGGGGCACTCTCTTTAATGGCATCATCGAGAAGTGGGCGGCCGTCAAGATTCAAACAGCTTTCAGAAGATATCTAGTAAGATCAATTTTTCTCATATAGTCTGTATTTTTTTGATTGTGGATTGTCTTTTGAGTCAAGAAATTTGCATTCTCTGTTTTTATTCTGTTCTCACTTCAAATGTGTTCAATCTAATGCCTATTGCTTAAAAATTCTTGGTTAATTGCTATATTGATGACATTCTTTGTTTGGGACGAGGCCTTTTAGTATTGTGGAGAGGTCTTGTGCCATTAGTGGCTCAAGAACTTGGTCATATTGCATTCTCTGCCATTTCCCTCGTCTTCCAGTTACTACGTCTAGCAATAGATATCTATTAAGTTTTCTGAATCTGTTGTCATGCTTACTACGTCTTCAATTCTCTTCCTTCTCTTCTGTATACTTTGCAGGAAAGGTTATGCAAGCAAACAAAGAAGAAAACAACTCTAAGTAGCGACGACAAATACTCGAGGACTGCTTATAACACCCCTCGCTACATGAGCTATGCAAACAATACCCCGGTAACGCCGGCGAAGAGCCTAAACGCTGTTGATGGGGTTCTCCGGCGAATTGTTAATATGCCAAGCCGGCCTAACTATATGGAACACACGAGGTCGTCTGTGGCGAAGGTGCGGTTGCAGAGTGCGCCAAAGCAGAGGCCGGAACTGGCAGGCCCAAGAAAGAAGATGCCATTGAATGAGGTGGTGGAGTCCAGGGCTAGCTTAAGTGGGGTTGGGTCAAGAAAGTCCTGCTCACAAGCACCGGGAGCCTTTAATTTTAAAAGTGCTGTGGTGGAGAGGCTTGATAAGTCTGTTGAATTGGGTAGAGACTATACTACCTACAAAAGATGTGTTGATCATGGAGTTTGGAAACATAAGAGCTACTTAGCATTAGGATCAGAATTGTACAGGCATCGCTAAGTAGCTCTTCTGTTTCCAAACCCCATAGAGGAAAGCATAGAAGCGAGGAATGCATTAGGATCAGAATTCAGAGAGGGAGTCTGTATAAATATGTAAACAAGCAAGGCAATTAATTGATGCTTAAAAGCTTTGATCATTCTTGTACATTTTAGCATGGAATTAATCTTGGTTTTATTAAGTAAAAAAATATGCTTCTAGCGAATCAAGACGTAATATGAATGGCAACAGGAATCCCTCCTCTACATCATAAAAATAAAAATGCAAGCAGACCATATCTTTCTTTATGGACATGAACTCTAGTACGTCGCATAACCAACAATGATAGTGCCAGTCAAGTGAGCTGGCACCTTAAAAATCTCATGCGAATGGTACTATCTTTCGCTCCCTCCCTGCACAGCCTCAAAAGTATACTTTCTTGTGCTTTTGGAGTCGATTATGTAACCACATTTTTGTGGGCCTGTCTGCATTTCTTGGCATGAAAACAGACAACTCACTCAGCAAAATAATAATCAGAATTTGCTTAAAGAACTGCCTAGCATCGGTGCTGGCTAGTAACAGAGTTCTTGGAAGCTAATGCTGGTTTCAAGATAAATTATTTTCATGTTAATTTATAATTGATAATGTGTCTATAAATATTCTATAGGTACATTATCATTCTCATATCCTATCATCCTGTGTGGCATGTTTCGCATGATCTTGAAATGTCTATAAATATTTTGGCATATAGATCATTGTACTATATCCTCAAATGAAGAAGGTGATCACAAATGACAAGCTAGATAGGGTTAATCCAATCAATTTGGACATGAGCCACAAGCCTAATTTGTTATGATATTATTGATAATGACTAAGAAGCTCATTTAAAAAACAATAATTGAAAGATATTATTTAAATTAATCGATCCTACTTAAGTATTTAAAATCCCTTCAATGTATAATCGTTGTGGTAGCGAATAGACGAACATAAACTTTTATATAGAAGTTTATGTTGAACCAATGTAGGCTTATTATCATGTAGTTCTATTTTTTTAGGTTAAATTATATTTTTGACCTTTGAACGAAAGTATGTCACTTTATTCTTTAAATTTTAAAAAGTTATAAAATTAATTTTGAACTTTATTTTTTATTTTTCTTTAATTTTTTTCTGTTAAAATAGAATAATGTTATTAGGAATTCACTTGTGATAATTTATATTTCCTCCACCTCATTACCACATCAACGAGGAGAAAAAAAAAGAAAAAGAAAGAGAAAGAGGGAGACGAAGAAGAAACCACACCTCCCCCTCCCTCAGCTCGGCATAGAAGGGGACCACTAAAGCCGCCCCCTCCTTCCGACAGCCCTTCTCCTATAGGACGGCATGGAAGGGAGGCCAAGAAAGCCATCCGCCTTCCCCCGACCATGGGGGACGGCGGAAGCCCTCCACCATTCATAATTCTCAAAAAAAAATTTGCAAGCAAAATTAATTTTTTTCGCTTTATTTGAATATTCTTACTTCCACAGCATTAGTTTTGCGCTTCCGTGAGAGGAGAAGGGCCACTGGAGGGGGGCATGCTGGGGGGTGGGGGGGGGGAAGGAGAGGGAGGTGTGGCTTTCTCTTCCTCTCCCTTTCTCTCTCTCTATCTTTTTTGATATGGCGATGAAGTGAGAGCATGTAAATTGCCACGCAAGCAAATTTCTAACCGCGTTATTCTATTTTAACGATAAAAATTAATAAAAAAAAAAAAAAAAAAATAATTTTATAACTTTTTAAATTTAAAAAATAAAATAATATATTTCTAAGTTTGAAGATATATATATATATATATATATATATATATAACTTCGTTAAGATCGTTTCTAAGTCCGGATAAAGGAGGAGGATTGCGTTAGGTAGTTGACAGCTAGCATAAAACTCCGTCAGATCCTTTAAAATACGAATCTATAGCTGATTTATGTAGTTGGAAAAAGGTTTAGATGAGTTGAATTGAGTTGAGTATGTGTGTGTGTGTATATATATATATATATATATATATATATATTATATTTATGTATATATGCATACATATATATATATATATATATATATATATATGTGTGTGTGTGTGTGTGTGTGTGTGTGTGTGTATGTATGTATGTGTGTAGGTATATTGATCAAAAGTTGTCTCCATGGCAACCCTCCTTGTGGTAGAACTTCCACCATTCTGCTCATAGGGCAAAAAAGTTATCTTTGCAACATGATGAAATATCATTTATTTGCATACCGATAAGACAGAACCTAAACAATGCATGGTACTTGGTCTTCTTAAAGTGCATGGTACTTGGTCTCCTTAAACAAGCCTAATGCCAAATAGGGACGTCTCTTTATCTAGAGGCCCTCGAAGCTTTTATTAAGGAGAAATATTTATAAGAGAGAATTTGCAAACGTCAGGTTCTATTAGAATATTCAAAATCTAAAATCTCTAGCTTAGAAAACGTCATGTTTATAATAGAATATTCAAATTCTAAATGCCGAATATTGGTGATAAATTAAAAAAAATGATTTAAATGATTTTGACATATGTAATACAACTTTAAAGATGCTCATGTAGAAAGAAATAGAGATAAAGATAGATCAAAAATTATATGAAAGAAAGTGATAAAAAATAATTTTTTTTATCTTATAAAAAGTATGATTCATTATATTGCTAAATAGAGAAAATAAATTCATGTAATCTCAATTGAATAGAAATTAAAGCTTTATTATCTTTTAGATGCTAAAAATCAACCTTCTATTAGTATTTCACCCAATATAGAAGGCTTGCTTAAACCTAACCATTATGCTGGAAGATGCCAAACACATGTGACCCAAGTTCTACGGCTTTGAAAGATAAATTTATTTGATTTCGGTGCTCATCTCGCTGCACCCATGAGACATAGAGAAAAATTAACTTTTTTTTCAAAATAAAAATAAAAATAAAAAACCAAACGTGTGGGGGCCACCACTTCTCTCCAAGCCCCAACTAATGAGTATTTGTGAGGATCATCGCATTCATCAGGCATATTAGAAGCTTCTCATGATAAGAATCTGATGTGGCTAATGTAGCCACAAGGGTAATTTCGATAAAATCAAAACATTGGTGCGCCCCGGTACCTCCAAGTCCGCCGAGTCGGCCCCGACCATTCCTAGTCGGCCCTTCTCGGCCCCAGCATCTCCAAGCTCGCCGAGTCGGCCCCGACCATTTCAGGTCAGCCCTTCTCGGCCCCGGCATCTCCAAGCCCGCTGAGTCGGCCCCGACCATTCCTGGTCGGTGCTTCTCGGCCCCGGCATCTCCAAGCACGCTGAGTCGGCCCCGACCATTCCTGGTCGGCCCTTCTCGGCCTCGGCGTCTCCAAGCCCGCCGAGTCGGTCCCGACCATTCCAGGTCGGCCCTTCTTGGCCCCGGCGTCTCCAAGTCTGCCGAGTCGGCCCCGACCATTCCTGATCGGCCCTTCTCGGCCCCGGCGTCTCCAAGCTCGCCGAGTCGGCCCCAACCATTCCTGGTCAGCCCTTCTCGGCCCCGGCGTCTCCAAGATCGCCGAGTCGGCCCCAACCATTCCTGGTCGGCCCTTCTCGGCCCCGGTGTCTCCAAGCTCGCCGAGTCGGCCCCGACCATTCCTGGTCGGCCCTTCTTGGCCCCGGCGTCTCCAAGATCGCCGAGTTGGCCCCGACCATTCCTGGTCGGCCCTTCTCGGCCTCGGCGTCTCCAAGCCTGCCGAGTCGGCCCCGATCATTCCTAGTCGGCCCTTCTCGGCTTCGGCATCTCCAAGCCCGCCGAGTTGGCCCCGACCATTCCTGGTCAGCTCTTCTTGGCCCCGGCACCTCCAAGCCCGCCGAGTCAGCCTCGATCATTCCTGGTCGGCCCTTCTCTGCTCCGGCACCTCCAAGCCCGCGAGTCGGCCCCAACCATTCCTGGTCGGCCCTTCTCGGCCCCGGCATCTCCAAGCTCGCTGAGTCGGTCCCGACCATTCTTGGTCGGCCCTTCTCGGCCCCGGTGTCTCCAAGCCCGCCGAGTTGGTCCCAACCATTCCTGATCGGCCCTTCTTGATCCCGGCATCTTCAAGTCCGCCGAGTCGGCCCGACCATTCCTGGTCGGCCCTTCTCGTCCCCGGCGTCTCCATGACCGCCAGGTCAGCCCCTACCATTCCTGGTCGGCCCCGCCCCGGCACGTCCTAGTCGGCGAGGTTGGCCCCGGCCACCCCTGGCCGACCCAAATAAGCCTCGGCTCCCTCGGGAGAGTCGAGACTTCCCAGTTTCCTCCAAATCTGTGCCAACGCGACCCTGGTAGCTCGGGACGCTACCTCTCTGACCCGCGCCGCCTAACAACGCTAGATCCAACTACCCACTGGCCACGCTGCTGATGGGACTGGATCCAACTACCCAATAGCCCCACTGGCTGATGGGACTTATCCCACCAACCATCATTTTCTCCATTTCCGATGAGATAGGACCCACCAACCAGCGCAGATTCACGTAACTCCCAAGAACTCCGTGGACATTCCTTCCTCACGAAATCCCACGTGATCATGCCAGGGTCAACCCCTATAAAAAGGTGAATCCACTCAATAAACAGGTATGCACAATAACCCTGGAAAAATCGCTATCCTAAGGCCCAGAGAGGAATCCCTCTCCCGAGAGCACTTTTTCATCTAAAAAGAGCTCATTCAAGCTCCTATTCTGCTGTGACCTTAATTGCTAACTTGGAGCATCGGAGGGTCCCACCGGAGAATCCTCTCCGATCCTGGGACTTCTTTGCAGGCAACCTGGTGAAGCGAAGGTTCGAGAATCAGTCATCTCCGACATTTGGATCAGTGATTGCGCATCATCAGATTGGCGCGCTAGGTAGGGGGTAAAATTTGGTGTAGAACGCAGCAAGTATCTCAGGGCTTCCCTGTGCTACATCTGGCCAAACTCTACTCCCCCCCTCTCTTCTCTCTTTGAAGCCATGGTGGTGACACAAGCTCAGAACGCTTCCACCAGCTGTCTAGCAGGGCTTCCCCGCCAGTTAGGCAGCAGGAGGCCAACCCCCCTGCTGCCGATCCTCCAGTCACCTGCCCACCACCGAACGCAGCCGTCCAAATAGCGGATAGTTGGTGACCCTCTCCTAGTAAGTCCAAACTCTCACTGCTATGGTCCATGGGCTCCAACAGCAGTAGTCCATGGCCACTCAGCACCAAACCGCTCCCCCCGCCAATCAGCAATCAGCGAGGGGAGGTTCTCCATGGCGGGAGGACGGTCAGCGGGAGGCCGGTCGGTGGGATGCGGTCAGCGGGAGGTCGGTCGTCGCCCAGTTTTCCCAAGGAAATCTCACTGCGAGCCCTCCAAGCGGCCACGGTCCCCTGATCATGGCCCGGCAAAATCCCTTCTGGGCTACGTCACCAAGAGGAGCCAAAGCGGAAGCCCCGACTCCCGTCTCCCTCTCTGTCTTCTTCCTCTTTCGAACCATCTTGGAGGGCCCCAACAATCAGCCGACAAGCGGAAGAGCGCCTGAGGAGTACAACCGGCGGCTGGACGAGCTCGCTAGAAAAATCAATCATCAGCCGAAGGAAGAGTTTGGCACCCGTCCTCCTTACACCTGCCGAATATTAGAGGAGCTTGTCCCCTCCATGTTTTGCTTCCCCCAGGTGGACCCGTACGATGGCACGACATATCCTCTGACCATCTCGAGAGTTATAAAGCAATGATGCAGGTCCAAGGCGCTTCAGATGCCCTTCTTTGAAGGCCTTTCCCACCACTCTGCGGAAGGCCGCTTGCGCATGGCACTCGCGCTTGTCCCCTCACAGCATCGATTCCTTTCGAGAACTAGAGAAGGCTTTCCTGGCGCATTTCGATGCCTGCCGACGAATTCCAAGGGTGGTGGACAGCCTCTTCTCCGTACGCCAGAAGGAGGGAGAGTCGCTGCGAGACTTTGTGTCCCAGTTCAAAGCCGCCGCCCTCGAGGTCTACCATCTTGATGACGCGGTAGCAACGCTAGCATTGAAGCGGGACTCCTTCCGTCTTGCTTCACCTTTTCTTTGGATAAGAAGCTCCCGGGCTCTTATTCCGACCTCCTCCTCTGGGCTCAAAAATACATCCGTGTGGATGAAGCCGACTTCACCCGTCGAGAATCTTCAAGGAGCTCCGGCCACAAGCCGCTCGCCCTGAGCCAAGCGGACCCCCTCGACACCGGCGAGCTGACCCGCCTTGCCGATCCGACAATAGGCGTAGAAGCCCTGTCCCCGATGAGAGCAAGCTCACACCTCTTCTTGCCCTCGATCTCACATTCTGATGGAGATCGAAGGTGAGCCTTACCTCCAGCGCCCTCCTCCCATGAAGAAAGGTCCTCCCCATGATAAAAGCCGCTACTGCCGATTCCACCGGACTATGGCCATGACACCAACAGCTGCTACAGCTTGAAGCGGACCATCGAGGAGCTCATTCAGTGGGGCTACCTCAGCAAATATGTTCAGGAGGCGTAGCAGCCGCTGCCGACCCTCATGGGGCCTCCGCCTGTTCAGGCCCCGGTGACAACGCCCCCACAGAGGACGGTTGGGATGGTGTCCTGGGGTCAGCCTGCATCTAAGCGGCCGAGGGGAGGAGGCGCCGAGTAATGTAATTCCTAGGGGGGATATGCTATCGTAGATAATGTAAACAATGAAGGCATCGTTATCTCTATGACGATCGCCAAGCACCCTGTAAAGAGGATATTAGTTGATAGTGGCAGCTCAGCTGACATCCTTACCTATGATGCTTTTGTTCGGATGGGATTATTTTTGGACTCCCTTCAGCCTGTGGTGACCCCTTTGGTCGGTTTTACTGGAGACTCCGTAAGGGTTGAAGGTGAAATACCTTTGCTTGTGACAGGCAGAATGCCACCATGCCAAAGCACAGTGATTATGAAATTCCTGGTTGTAAGGGTTCCCCTGGCGTATAATGCCATTCTTGGCGTCCAGGTTTGAACCTTTTGGATGCAGTTATTTCCACCCGGCGTCTATTGGTGCAGTTCCCCACTAGTGGAGGAGTTGGAGAGATGTGCGGTGAGGTCAGCCCAGTCCTGCTCTGTTATCACACGGCATTAAGTCCTTGGAAGCTGAACCAACTTTTGAAGCATCCAACCCTAGAGACTCTAACAAGGGAGGGGAACTAGTTGAACATCTTTTAACCTTCCCTCTTGGAGATGACCCGGAAAGAACCGTCCGTGTCGGCGGACTCCTTCCCCTAGAAGACCGGGAGCATCTCTTAGCCTTTTTGCGAGCTAATTCAGACGATTTTGCTTGGTCAACGTCTGATATGCCCGGCATCCCTCCGGAAGTGTTCACCCACAAGCTCAACATTGACCCGCGGCATCGTCCAATCCGCCAAAAGAAGAGAAGCTTTGCTGCTGATCGACAAAAGGCTATTGACGAGGAAGTCAACAAGCTACTCAGTGCTGGCCACATCCGGAAGGCACACTACCTGGCCAATGTGGTCATGGTGCGTAAGGAAAATGAGAGCTAGAGGATTTGCATAGACTTCACCGACCTCAACAAGGCATGTCCAAAAGACAGCTTTCCCTGCCGAGAATTGATCAGCTGGTGGATTCCACCTTCGGGCACGAACTCCTCAGCTTCATGGACGCCTTCTCAGGATATAATCAGATAAGGATGGACTCCAACGACGAAGAGCACACCTCCTTTGTGACGGAAAAGGGCATTTATTGCTACAAAGTGATGCCTTTTGGCCTCAAGAATGCGGGGGCAACTTACCAAAGATTGATGAACAGAGTATTCCAGGACCAGCAAGGCCGGAATATGGAAGTCTATGTAGATGACATGCTGACAAAGAGCATCGTGCCTCTGATCACGTCTCCGACTTAGAGGAGACTTCAACAACCTCCGTCGCTTCCAAGTTAAGCTGAACCCTAAAAGTGTGCTTTTGGAGTCACGCAGGCAAGTTCCTAGGCTTCATAGTGACCCAGCGGGGGATCGAGGCGAACCCAGAGAAGATCAGCGCCATACTCGACATGAGGCCACCGTCCAGCAAGAAGGAAGTGCAGTGATTAACCGGGAGGATAGCGGCTCTAAGTCGTTTCCTCTCCAAATCTACCGAGAGATGCTTGCCCTTCTTCAAGACCTTGTGGAAAATGAATAGCTTTGAGTGGATAGACGATTGCCAGAGGGCCTTCGACGGATTGAAGGCGTTTCTGTCCTCCCCACCGCTCCTATCCAAGCCAAGAGATGGAGAAAGTCTTTTTCTCTACTTAGCCGCTTCTTTGGAAGCCGTTAGCTCAGTTTTGGTGCATCTCAACGCTGATGAAACTCAAAGGCCTGTCTACTATGTGAGTAAGGTCCTCCATGACGTAGAAGTCAGGTACTCTAAAATGGAAAAGGTTATCTTCGCCCTGATAGTCTCTGCTCGGCATCTCTGCCCGTATTTTCAAGCCCATCCTATTGTGTTGCTCACGGATCAACCCCTACGAGCCATCCTAGCTCGTCTAGATACCTCAGGCCGACTCGCCAAGTGGGCCATCAAAATGGAAGAGTTCGACCTCTCTTTCCAAGCTCGACCGGCTCTGAAATCCCAAGTTTTGGCTGACTTCCTAGTTGAATGCACCTGGGCAGAGGAGATGACTGAGGAGGTTACCAAGGAACAGTGCGAGCCCGAGCCAGGAGGAGATGGGGAAACTTGGATCCTTCATGTGGACGGCGCATCAAACTCTCAAGGAAGTGGCGCTGGCCTCATTCTTGGACCAGGCGGAGAGAGGACAGAATGCGCCCTGCGGTTTCTATTCGAAGCCACCAACAATCAAGCTGAGTACGAGGCCCTGCTGGCCGGGCTAAGGCTAGCCTAGGAGTTTGGAATAAGGCGTCTCAAAGCTTTCACGAACTCGCAACTCATCTCTGGGTAAATCAATGGGGAGTACGAGGCGCGTGACCCCGCTATGACTCAATACTTGGGCAAGGTTTGGCTCCTGACCTCCTCGCTGGCTTATTTCAATATTAGTTATATTCCACGGAGCGAAAATGCCAAGGCTGATATCCTTTCTCATCTGGCCACCTCTGCCGATGGTATGGCAAGGGATGCTTACATTGATATTTGGAAAGACCCAGTATAGAGGATAGCAAGGAAATCCTCCCGCTCACCCAAGAGCCCACATGGATGGACGCCTACGTCCGTTATCTCACTGACGGCACACTCCCTGATGACCGCAACGAGGCCAGGCTACTCAAGTGGAGAGCCTCCAAGTTCATCCTCGATGGGTGTCTATACAGAAGGTCATTCTTCTATCCCTTGCTCAAGTGTGTAGGACCTGCCGACGCCGACTACATCCTCAGAGAAATCCACAAGGCATCTGTGGAAACTATCTGGGAGGCAGATCCTTAGCCCAAAACCCTCCGTTAGGGATACTTTTGGCTCACTATGAGGAAGGATGTGGCTAAATTAGTTCAGAAATATGATGGTTGCCAGCACCATGCACACATCCAACATCAACTGTCTACCCCGCTGAGCCCACTCTTGGCTTCATGGCCCTTCGCTCAGTGGGGAATGGACATTCTCGGGCCATTCCCCCCAGCTTCCGGGCAATGGAGGTTCTTGCTAGTCGCCATTAACTACTTCACCAAATGGGTCGAGGTCGAAGCGTTAGCCAAGATCACTGAAAGCAAAGTCAGAGCTTTCTTTTGGAAGTCAATCATATGTCGATTTGGCCTGCCTCACACCCTCGTCACGGACAACGGCCGCCAATTCAACAACAAAGCATTCAAAGTCTTCTGTGACGAGCTAGGCATTCATCACCGATTCACCTCCGTCGGCCACCCCCAAACCAACGGAGAGGCTGAGGTTATGAACCGCACCATCCTTAGAGGACTCAGAACCCGGTAGGATGGGTCTAAAGGTCGATGGGTGGAGGAGCTCCCCAGCGTGATATGGGCCTATCACACGACCCCAAGAGCCCCGACGGGCGAGACTCCCTTCAGTCTCACCTTCGGATCCGAAGCCATCATTCCTGTCGAGATCGGATTACCCAGTCCACGCATGGAGTCCTTCAGTGAGGAAAACAACTCCGCGCTGATTCGGGCTAATTTGGACTTCATCGACGAGGCGCATGATCGGGCGAGGCTATGCATTGTGACTTTTCATTAGCGAGCGGCCAGGTACTACAATGCTTGAGTTCGTCTTAAGGTCTTTCACCGGAGACTTGGTTTTGAGAAAGGCTGAGGTTTCAAAGCCTACAGAGGGGGGCAAGCTATCCCCCAACTGGGAGGGTCCTTATCGCATCACCGAGACACTCCACCAGGAAGCATATAAACTAGAAGAGCTCGATGGACAACCCATTCTACACACCTGGAATGCGGNGCAAACTATCCCCCAACTAGGAGGGTCCTTATCGCATCGCCGAAACACTCCACCGGGGGGCATATAAGCTAGAAGAGCTCGACGGACAACTCATTCCACGCACCTGGAATGCGGACAACCTTCGCCAATATTACCAATAATGTATTCCCCTAGGGCGTAAGCAATAAAGGGGGTCCCTTCTGACGCAACAGCCTACTCTCCCTTGCCTCCAAGGACCAAGTCTCTGAAAAGGAGCTCACCGGCATCGCGGCTAACGGGACACCACTCGGCCCCGGCATGGCGGTGCCCCGAGTCGATTAAGACCCTAACAGCTCTACCCGGCCGAGTCGCCCTTCAGGCGGCACACAAACCCTGAAGTGGTTCAAAAGGAGCTCGCCGGCATTGCGGCTAACGGGACACCACTCGGCCCCGGCGGTGCCCCCAGTCGGTTAAGACCCTAACAGCTTTGTACCCGGTCGAGTCACCCTTCAGGCGGAACACAAACCCCTGAAGCGGTTCAAAAGGAGCTCGCCGGCATCATGGCTAACGGGACACCACTCGGCCCTGGCACGGCGGTGCCCCCGAGTCGGTTAAGACCTAGCAGCTCGTACCCGGTCAATCGCCCTTCAGGCGGCACACAAACCCTTGAAGCAGTTCAAAAGGAGCTCGCCGGCATCGCGGCTAACGGGACACCACTCGGCCCCGGCACGGTGGTGCCCCGAGTCGGTTAAGACCCTAAAGCTTCGTACCCGATTGAGTCGACCTTCAGCGGCACACAAACCCCTGAAGCGGTTCAAAAGGAGCTCGCCGCATCGCGGCTAACGGGACACCACTGGCCCCAGCACGGCGGTGCCCCCGAGTCGGTTAAGACCCTAGTAGCTCCATACCCGGTCGAGTCGCCCTTCAGGCAGCACACAAACCCCTGAAGCAGTTAAAAAGGAGCTCGCCGGCATCGCGACTAATGGGACACCACTCGGCCCTTGCACAACGGTGCCCCTGAGTCGGTTAAGACCCTAGCAGCTCTGTACCCGGTCGAGTCGTCCTTCAGACGGCACACAAACCCCTGAAGCGGTTCAAAAGGAGCTCGCTGGCATCGCGGCTAATGGGACACCACTCAGCCCCGGCACGGCGGTGCCCCCGAGTCGGTTAAGACCCTAGCAGCTCCGTACCCGATCGAGTCGTCCTTCAGGCGGCACACAAACCCCTGAAGCGGTTCAAAAGGAGCTCACCGGCATCGCGGCTAACGGGACACCACTCGACCCCGGCACGGCGGTGCCCCCGAGTCGGTTAAGACCCTAGCAGCTCCGTACCAGTCGAGTCCCCCTTCAGGAGGCACACAAACCCCTGAAGCGTTCAAAAGGAGTTCGCCGGCATCGCGGCTAACGGAAAACCACTCGGCCCCGGCACGGAGGTACCCCCGAGTCGGTTAAGACCCTAGCAGCTCTGTACCCGGTTGAGTCCCCTTCAGGTGGCGCACAAACCCCTAAAGTGGTTCAAAAGGAGCTCGCCAGCATCGCAGCTAACGGGACACCACTCGGCCCCGGCACGGTGGTACCCCCGAGTTGGTTAAAACCCTAATAGCCCCGTACCCGCCGAGTCACCTTTCAGGCAACACGCAAACCCCTCACGGCGGCAGAATCAACCTCAACCATCTCTGGTCAATCCAGATGCCTCCAAAGTTAGGACTTGGCGTCGAGCCGCCCGAAGATCTTTCCAAGCCTTTGGGGATTATGCGTAAGCAAGCCTTCTTGCAAACAGCCTGCGACAGCACGAAACATCTTAAGTGACTGTTCATATGGCCGGCCTACATCCTAGAGATGCATTCGAATATTGGCTAAGTCCAGAGTCGCGGAACATCTTAGAAGATACTATATTCGGCTTCGACGTCATCAGCGTATACGATTTGGCCACAAGAAGTAAAGCACGGTAAGGCGTTTTTCTCAGAAGAAGGAAGACCGGATGAATCGAAACACAAAGAAGTTGGAGGAAAAGTCTTTTTCATTAACTATTGAAGAAAGGTACAAAATTGGGCCTGAGGCCAGTTACATACAATAAAGTAAAAGAAAAATAACTCAAGGCTCGCCGGGGCCGGCTTCTCTTCGTCCTTTTTCTCCGCGGGCTCCTCGTCAGAATCCCCAGGTTGGATGTCTTCAAGTTCAGCAATATCGATCTTGAGGGCCGCGGATACTCTGACCTTGCACATCTCGAAGCCCTGAATATAAGCATCGAGGCTGGCCTCGACGACTTCTTGCTTGAACCCCGGCGAGGCCTTATAATTGGAGATGGCCTGCCCTGCCTCGGCTTGGCCCACTGCGCCCTGGCCTCGGCCTCTCAGGCCTTGCTCTCGTTCTCTTCGACGCGGGCACTGGCCTCGTCAGCACAGGCCACCGCCCCAGCCTTCTCCGAGCCCGCCTCTGCTATCGCCTTCTCCACGGCGGCCGCTCTCTCTGCTGCAACACGGATCTCCTCCTCAGCACATTGAAGCCGCCGAGTCAACTCCTCGTTCTGCGCCATGGCGGCCTTCAATCTCTCTAAGGCCAATTCCATTTTGGCCTCGGCCGCGGAGGCCCGGCCACTCTCGGCTTCGGCCCGGCTCTCCATCTCTCTCAGGCGACCGGCCCAGTTCTCCTCGCGGGCAGAGGTTTCCTGATGAAGGCGAGCAAGGATTTCAGCCTGCGCCATGCTCTCCTTCTTATATCTATGGCCCGCGCCAGGGCCTTGGTTATTGCGGTGGAAGAATGGGCCAGCGCCTCGCGAAGGCCCAATGCTCCAGTGACGAACTGTAGCAGAGGAAGCGTGTCAGCTACGAGAAGAAGAAGAAATATGGGAAAAATGATAGGTGCTCAAAATTTACCTTGACAACAGAGACCATGACCATGTCTAGGAGTGCGGAGTGACTCATTCCTCGCGTCTCCTCTTCAAGCTCGGCAGTTCGGACCCCTGACAGGAGGCGGAAGGCCTGCGCGGTGTCCGCCATTGTGCTGACCGGGGGAACCAACCTCGTCTGCCCCACCTGCGGGCCTTCGGCTTGGGGGCGTGCCGAGCGCCGAGCCGATTGGCAGGATGAGCTCCCCGACTCACCCCTTTGCTTCTCGGTCGCCTCCGCCCCGTTCCGGACCTCCTTGGTGACCCGCTCCCCCTCACTGGTGGTTGGGGGAGCACCTTCTCTCTCCAGCTTGGTAGCGGCCGGAGGGCCAATAGCAACAGTAACCCACCCCGCCTCAGGCACATCGGCGGCGGTGGGAGCTTCCTCCTCTCCATCCAAAACCACCACCATCATCTCGGTGGTGGCCGGGATCTGCCCTTCTTCGATTTCGGCCCTCGCTGGCTTTCGGGCTGCTCCTACAACTGGCTTCTTCTCAGCCGGCTCCCCCGCGGGCGTCGGGGCTATGGGGGCTGCGGTCGGCCTCACCGGCTCCCTTCCCCGGGGTTTCTTCGCCGGCGGGATGACTCTCCGGTCGCCCGCCTTTTCTGCCTCAAAACGGCCTCAAAGTCACTGGCAGAAACCTTCATTGCTGCACAAAAAGAATAACGAGCATCAGTAACAGCATACAATAAATCGAAGGACTGACAGAAGAATTCAGGCGCCAAGCTCACCAGTCACCGGGGCTAACTCGGCTTCTACCAGGTTCTCCTCGGACAGGAGTTCCTTGTAACCGGGGATTTGATAGTTGGACAGTTGGGTGAATAACTCCTTATCCCTATCCCCTACGGTGGAGTCTTCGTTGGAGCTGGTATCGAGCTCCCTCCAAGCGGCCCTGACCCCCTCGACGTGGGCAAAGAGAAATCTAGGTTTCCACCCCCTAATTTTGGACGGGAGGCCCAAGGGAAAGGCTCTACCCGGCCTGGCGGTAAATGCCCACCAGGCAACCTCACCTTGGCGGCGGAGCTTATAGAAAGCTTGGAACAGAGACAGCCCTGGGTGGCCCCCTCGAAATGGCAAAGGATTACAAAGGCGCAATGATCCGAATCGAGTTCGGAGTCAACTGTGCCGGTACTAACCTATACCTATCTAAGAGATTAAGGAAAAAAGGATGGAAAGAAAGGCGCAGCCCGCGCCGGAAGAACTCCTCGTACAGAGCAACCCGGCCTGGATGGTCAGAGGTCACCATGTCCTCGGGCCCCGGCGCGGACAGGCCAATGAAGTCAGGGACATTGTATTTAGCTCTAAGGGTCTCTATGTCCTTAGAGGTCATGGTGGAAGCCACCCCGCTGGACCCGCTGGATCAGAACTCACTGCCGGAGGAAGCGCCGGACGGCGAGAGGACAAAGGGACTACCCTAATAGGAGGACCGGAGGTGGTCGGAGGTCCTACCGCCCTCGATTGATCACGGATGACAATACCGCCTACCGACTGAGGCATTCGACTTCTAGCTACAGGGGCCTGGTCTTCACTGCTAGATTGGGAAGACTCTTCTATGGGCCTCTTGCCCTCCCTAATGGCATGATGGTCCATAGGTAGAAAAAAAGGGATGAAACTAACCTGGGAGTTGGAAAGACTCAGGTCGCAGAAGAACTCAAGGAAGAAGAAAGTAGAAGAAAGCAATGGCAGCGCAAAAGTTTCTACAGGCCCTTGGAAGGTTTTTATAGCCCCCGTCTCCAGCTAACGCCGCCCCAGATCCCACCATCTGGCGCGCATCCATTGCGTCGCAGACTGCCAGCCAAAAATCTCGCCTGCGCCCGAGGCATACCGTCTTGATCCGTTCCAAAAGACGTGATCCCCGGCCAATCGCGGGCTATAGAAAACATAGCGGTAATGATGCCCTTACATTTTTCCCATCACCCAATGGGCTCCTTCTCCGGAGCGTCCGATGCCAACGTCATCACCACCTAACGCATGATTACGGGAGATCTCCGAAGCAACACTACCTCGAAACAAAGCGCCAGCACATGAGCCCATTTAAAGCGCACTAAAGGAGGCAATCATTCTTTTTGAATTTTTGCGCCCCTTTCGCCCAAAGGATTGCATACGCGTGGTCCTTAGCGCTCGGGGGCGGGGGGACATCTGATGTAGCTAATGTAGCCACAAGGGTAATTTTGACAAAATCAAAACATTGGTGCACCCCGGTACCTCAAGATCGCCGAGTCGGCCCCGACCATTCCTGGTCGGTCCTTCTCGGCCCCGGCATCTCCAAGATCGCCGAGTCGGCCCCGACCATTCCTGGTCGGCCTTTCTCGGCCTCGGCACCTCTAAGTCCGCCGAGTCGGCCCCGACCATTCCTGGTCGGCCCTTCTCGGCCCCGACGTCTCCAAGATCACCGAGTCGGCCCCGACCCTTCCTGGTCGGCCCTTCTCGGCCCCGGCGTCTCCAAGCCCGCCGAGTTGGCCCCGACCATTCCTGGTCGGCCCTTCTCGACCCCGACACCTCCAAGTCTGCCGAGTCGGCCCCGACCATTCCTGGTCGGCCCTTCTCGGCCCCGGCATCTCCAAGCCCGCCGAGTCGGCCCCGACCATTCCTGGTCGGCCCTTCTCGGCCCCAGCACCTCCAAGTCCGCCGAGTCGGCCCCGACCATTCCTGGTCGCCCCTTCTCGGCCCCGGCGTCTCCAAGATCGCCAAGCCGACCGCGACCATTCCTGGTCGGCCCTTCTCGGCCCCGGCGTCTCCAAGATCGCCGAGTCGGCCCGATCGTTCCTGGTCGGCCCTTCTCGGCCATGGCACCTTCAAGCCCGCCGAGTTGGTCCCGACCCTTCCTGGTCGGCCCTTCTCGTCCCCGGCGTCTCCATGACCGTCGGGTCAGCCCCGACCATTCCTGGTCGGCCCTGCCCCAGCACGTCCTAGTCGGCGAGGTTGGCCCCGGCCACCCCTGGCCGACCCGGATAAGCCTCGGCTCCCTCGGGAGAGTCGAGACTTCCCGGTTTCCTCCAAATCTGCCCCAGCACGGCCCTGGTAGCTTGGGACGCTACCTCTTGATCCGCGCTGCCTGACAACGCCAGATCCAACTACCCACTGGCCACACTGCTAATGGGACTGGACCCAACTGCCCAATAGCCCCGCTGGCTGATGGACTTAGCCCACCAACTGCCGTTTTCTCCCTTTCCGATGAGACAGGACCCACAAACCAGCGCAGATTCATGCAACTCCCAAAAACTATGCGGACATTCCTTCCTCACGGAATCCCATGTGATCATGCCAGGATCAACCCCTATAAAAAGGTGAATCCACTCAATGAACAGGTATGGGCAATAACCCCGAAAAAATCGCTATCCTAAGGCACAGAGAGGAATCCCTCCTCCTCGGGAGCACCCTTTCATCTAAAAAGAGCTCATTCGAGCTTCTCTTCTGCTGTGACCTCAATTGCTAACTTGAGCGTCGGAGGATCCCACCGAAGAATCCTCTCTGATCCTGGAACTTCTTTGCAGGCAATCTGGTGAAGCAAAGGTTCGAGAATCAATCTATCCCCGACGTTTAGGATCAGTGATTGGGCGTCATCACTCTAATTCCTATTAAGGGATCGAAACCACACGAAAGTTAACTAGTGGCAAATAAATTTGAGTGTCTATGTATATCCACACGAAAGTTAACTAGCGGCAAATAAATTTGAGTGTATATATATATATATATATATATAATTTAATATAAATTATTTTTAAGATAATAAATAAGAACTTTTATGGAAGCGTGGATCGCGCCAACTTTATCCTGAACCGGTAAAATTCTCGAACGCAACCTGGATGCCGAAAGCGTAGCGTACGCGCGGTGTGTAGCCTACCGGATCTCGGTCCCTTGCTTCTCCACTGACGTCGACCACGCCTTCCTGTGGCTCTCGGGCGCATGACAGCGATGGATTGATGTACTCGTAACGAAAGGCGATGAAATGATAAGAACGATCGACCAGCAGCACAAGTTCCCCGCGAATCAGTGACCAGGTGTCGGAGTGGGTGTCAAATAATTGTCAGTCCAGAGTCCAAACATTATGCAAGCTTGACATGTGGAATAAATGAGAGCTACGTGCCCTCCTCCCACAGATCGAGGCCCAGGCCCCCCTTCTCTCTCTCGGCCCAGGCCCCCCCCCCCCCCCTCTTCTAACCCTCACCATTACCATAACTTCCCGTGCTTGTGTTATGTCGCCGCCATTGTGGTTCTCTCTGTGTCTCTCTCTATATATGGTCCTCTTCGCTACTGGCCAATCGCTAGTCGTTAGCTACGGTTCTACGTCTCTTTCTTCCTCCAATAAAGCCAAGAAAATCGTTGAAGGTAGTGGAAGGTCCCCGTAGTCCCTCTGCTCTCGGTGCTGCCATCGGAGAAAACTTAATTCGATCTCCGGTGATACTAATTCTTTACTGGATCCTGTAGTACTCTGTCTTCACACACCACACCAGTGGTCTATATCTAAATCACGGAACAAGAGAAGGAAGACAGAAGAAGAAGAAGAAGAAAAAGACGAGATGAGCCAGTGCGTTCCTAGTTGGGACCTTGACGACCCTCCTAATCCAAAAGTTCATCTTCGCTTCAACCATCTCCCATCGCCCGCCCCCCTTGTCCCCATGTCCGTTCTCCATTTATTTTGTTAGTTATTCGTTAAATTTATGAAGCTATCGACATAAGTTGGAGTTGCCCTTGCACCATATATACTCATGTATTCATTAAATATATATATATTATAATTTTAATTAGGTCGGACTACGAGGTGGCGGAGTTGACGTGGGAGAACGGCCACCTGGCCTTGCACAGCCTCGGCCACCACCGCATCGAGAAGCCCATCCCCAAGGACCCCTCCTCCTCCTCCACTGCCGCCGCGTGGGAGAAGCCGCCGCCGAGCGGGACGCTGGAGTCCGTCGTGGACCAGGCCACCCGCGCGCAGCTCTTCCCTCCGGCTCCGTCACCTGACTTCGCCGCCTGGCTCCGGCCGGGGCCCGAGCCCCACCGCTCCTCCCCGCCCGTGATGGACGCCCTCGTCCCCTGTGCCGCCGCCCCCCGCGATGACGCCGCCGACCCGGGGTTCGGGAGGAAGCGGGCGAGGGTCGGGGAGGCCGGGCTGGTGTGCGCGAGCCAGGGGAGCGCGGCGGCGCCCGTGGCGGGTAGAGGAGGGGAGAGCACGCTGGTGACGCTGGACACGTGCGGGGGGGACGACGTGGGGTTCACCACCACCAACAACACCAACACCAACTCCGCCTCGCCGTCTAGGGCGGAGGGGGAGGGGGAGGACGGCGGGTCGCCGGAGACGGAGAACACAAGCTTCGGCGGCGGGCGTGGAAGAGGGGGGAGGCCGCTGGCTTTTGACGACCTCGACTCTGTGTGCCTCAGCCGGCGCTCTCAGGCAGCTAGCTCTCTCCCTCCTTCCTCCTCCTCTAATTATAATTTTTTTTTTTTACTTTTATTCAGTGTTTTTAATTACTTATTTATGGCTGTGGAAATTAAGGCGGACGGGGCATGCGCCGGTGAAGCGAAGGTAACGAAAGGGGGTGCAGGGAGGCGTTCACTCTCCACCAGGAGGAGCAGAGCTGCCGCCATTCATAACCAGTCCGAACGTGTAAGAGAAGTGACCCATCTCTCTACTTTAATAGATTATATATATATATATTTCATTAGCTAATTATTATTCAAAGGGAGGAGAAAGAAAAAATATTAATTCTTAGATTTTTCATTAGCCTTCTTGCAGCAACAAAGATCAGTCATGACGTCACATCCGTATAAACTAATTTTAATCAAACTATTGATCCACAGCTAGCTTGCAACACCTGGTGTACATAATTCCTGCCTAAGCTTGACCGTGCCTCAATCTCTCTCCCTCTTATTTTCGCATGATTCATTTTTAGATGAGTTGACAAATTGAGACTTCATTGATTTGCTAAATGGATCGACCATCTTGTGTCATGCTTGGCTTTTGATTCCATGATTTTTATCTTTAGAGTTGTGAAACATCAACTCATAAAATAGTATGTTATTTAGAAACATATTCGAGCGTGTCTCTCCTATCTTATCAATTCTCTATTTGCAAGTACAAAAACTATAAGGATTTGATAAAGTTATCATATTAAATATGCTAGGTGTGCTTTGTAATGTACTGTGACTACTAGTAAGCACTGTCTCTTTCGTTATTCTGTGCTGTGGATTTATGACTGCTGTATCGATGCCTATAGCTGGAAAAATGTTGACATAAGCAAACTAAAAAAAAAAACTAAAGTTACTAGTGAATTGAATAGTTTTTTGAATAGCAATTAAGTGTTTGTAATAATTATTCATATAAGGTTGAAATAATGAATCATGGAAAATTAAATATGGGGACAACAAGCATATGATTTGTGTGCAATAATTAGTTCTCATTTGCATGGTTTGTTATGTACAAGATATGATCTCAAGATGCTAGATTTCATTTTTCAATTACAGGATTATTTGTTTATTTATTTTAGTGATGTTCTTATGAGTGAATATAACTAAAATCAACTTAAGCTAAGTGAGTGCAATTGACAAACCATGGGCTCTTTTAGACCCACAAAGTCATACAAGACAAGATCGATGGCCAATATAAATCTCTAGTGGCTTCATCATAAGCCATGGTACCCAACGTAATTTAATCGACTCAGAGGCCTCAACTTGGGGGAGGCGTTACACTCACGAGGTAGCCAAGGGAGAGGCTATTTGGACCGCTATATTTGCTGACCCCCTTATTTTGGGCTTTTTTTTTTACTTAGTACCTCCAAGAAATTACTTACTATCCCCCCTAAAATGATAAAATACCTAAACTACCCCTTCCCTCTTAACCCCCAGTGCCCATCCGACTGCTCGCTCACTCTCGCTCTCGCTCACGGTGCTTTCCCGGCAGCATCTTCCCCGGTGGCGGCTTTCTGGCAGGTAAGTTCTTCTCCCTTCCCTCCCTACCTCGATCCGCTCTCGTCTTCCCCGATGATAGCTTCTTCTTTTTTTTTTTTAAGCCAACCTCCCCTCCCTCCCCGGCGTCCATCTCTCCTACAGCTCCACCCCTCCGCCACCTCTCTCCCTCCGTCCCAAAGACTCCCGATCTCTGTTCGGCCCTGGTTGGCCGAACAGAGATCCTCTGTTCGGCCCATCAGGGCCGAATAGAATTAATCTGTTCGGCTGAGCTGAGCTGAATAGATTTAACTCTGTTCGGCCCAGCTCGGCCGAACATATGTAATGAACAACCTGTTCATTACATCTGTTCGGTGGAGCTGGGCCGAACAGAGTTAATTCTGTTCGGCCACACATGGCTGAACAACGTACGAATCGTGAAAAAAAAATTGACGACGGATCGCACGCACTAACCTTTGCGACCGTAGCACCTTCATAAATTATTAATTGCTTGTCCATTGCTTGATTTCAACCTTAAATCGCTTCAATCGACGATCTAATGAAGATCCAGAGTGAGGCAGGCGGGAGGAAGGTAGCAGGGGCTCTGGGGGGCTGTTTGGGGGGCTCTTGAGGGGGAGGGGCTGTTTAGTAGGTAGGGATATTTTGGTCCAAAAAATTTAGGGGTAAAAAGGCCATTTTTTTACTTTGGCGTGGGGGGCTTCTCAGCAATATTCGTGGGCCAAATAGAAGCTCTCGGTAGCCAAGGCTCATCTACAATAGTACAATTTTTATTAGTAGAAGTTGGGGGTGTAACTCGGGCTCATGAAACTCGGGTTTACCTCAATCCTAACCCTAACCCTATTTATAAAATGTCAACCCTAACCCTAACCCTATTTATAAAACATCAATCCTAACCCTATTTTTAAAAATCGGGTTTGGATTAAGTTTCGGGTTGGAATTCGGGTTGACGAGGAAAAAATAAATAAATTTTTTTTTCAAAGTAAATAAATATCGAATTATGGAATCCAAAGATGAAAAAATAAAATCCATTGTCGAACGCATAAGCTGGACCGGGGCTTTAACATTGTATTAAAAAAAAAGTCTTACGTGAAACAAAGAAGATGAGTAGGTACTGTAAACAAAGAAGAGGATGAGGTGGGAAGTGAAACGAAATGTGTAGATGGTCAGCCTTTATGTTTGTTCTTTTCCTCGCTTGTGACTGATGGCCTTGCTCTCCTCGCTCTCAAGTTGGCCATCTTGTCCGATCCGATTGGTGCCTTTAATGCCTCCAAAAATCTGGTGCCGATAAGCTACCCCCGTTCGGGTAACCCTCGGGTTCGGATTATCTCGGGTTCGGATTGTGGTCAACCATAATCCGAATCAATTACAAATCGGATCGGGTTAAATTTGGTCTTTCGGGTTCGGGTTGGACAAACATGAGTTTAAATACTGTATAAATCGGGACGGATCGGGTTCGGATTAAGCCCGGCCCAAGTTGCACCCCCTAGTAGAAGTATGATGGTACGATTTATTCTTAAGAGACGTATTCTATCTTTGAGCAATGCTAAAGATATACGAAAGGGACTAACCCTTGAGAACTGGGCATGGCATCCAGACACGTAGCATGTGGATCATGTGGTCCAAGTGAGGCCACAAACCCTTTTTAAGGTCCCAATCCAGAATTTGGACAGGCGCACCATTGCCATACATCTTCCTTTAGCGACTTGCCCTAATTATTGAACAAGTGACAGGTATAAATATCTACCATTTCCCCTACTTCAAAATAGATTTTCAAGAGATGAAACCAACCTTTTAAACTCCCATCATCTCCATAGCAAATCTCGCATTTAACTTCTTGTTGCAAAGGAAAACTTAAATGACATAAATATGTTTAGGTTGTTGGCATGCCTAATAAAGAATGTTCCCGAATCACATGCTAGATTTGGTTGGATATCATTATCTCATGGTGATGCAGCAGAATGATTAATATATATATTTTTATGAAAAAATATTTTTTAATTTTTAAATTTTTACTCAAGATTCATTTTGGCTCTCAAAGTTTTGATTGTTACGGTTATTCTCTCATGTTTCAATGTGTATTTCCGATATTTCATTGTATGAGATCAATTAAAATTGATAAAATAATTAATATATCACTTTGATGCAAATCTATATATAGACTTAGGATGGCATGTTAGTTATTTCATTAATTAGTGTAAAGATTAAAATAAATCTTGAGAGAAAGTTTAAGAACCAAAAATATATTAGGCCTATCTTTTAACATACACATGGTAAGGTAATTAGGATGATAATGTAACTCCTACAATTATACGTTGCTCAAAATCTATTTGTTCATACATGGGTACATAAATTGGATTTCAGATGTTTTTCTAAAACCTTAGAAAATATTACAACATTTTTAAAAGTAACAGAAATATTTGTTGCTCAAATTAAGTATTCAAGGCATTAGCACTTGGCTGGGAAAGAAGTTCAGTGAAAAATGGTGCAATTCAGTGTGATGATAAACGATAATGAGACATCGACAAAGCAAACCATCAAGCCAGTGGAGGCTCATGGGTCATGTTGGCACCATCAAGCACCACATGCAAGCATTAATCATTGTTTTTGAAAGTGAAATGAGTGATACCGAGTCATTACCGGGAAAAAGCAAGGATGTCGACCCCTGCTATGGGTTTGCTTTAATCTTATCATTTGGAAGGGCCAATAAATTTTTTTTTAAAAAAAAAAAAAATCCGGCAGCATCTCAAACCAAGGCCACTTCTCCTAGGGACTAAGGCATCTTTGACCAGCCTAAGGCCTGGATAATTTAGATCTCGACTTCTTGGATGGCAAGAGCCTAGCAAAATTGTGGACGAGGGTGAATTGCAACTTAGTTCACTCATATATATCCAACACCCTTGGTTGACAACCTTACTGCTTATTAGTGGTCCTCTGTCTAAATAAATAGCACTATTTATTGCTTACTCGAATCTTAATTAGTTTTCATGTCAATCCTCAAGAAGAGCGAACCATGCATGCTCACTCTTTCTCTTGCATGTGTGGTGGGTGGGTGGGTGTGTGAGTCTCCACACGTGTATTCAGATCATTAACAGTTTAGCATAAGGCAAGGGCTTTGTTAGCCTCTCAAAACAAAATCTTTATTGCCTATATATATATATTTTAAATCTCAAAACAAAATCTTTATTGCCTATATATATATATTTTAAAAATATATTGGCATGGCAATATGGCATGCAGATCATGTGCATGGTTATATGCCTTTGTACATATATGCATGCATGCATGCAATTCATGCGTGTGCCTTGCATGTGTGAGTTCATATGTGTGGAGTTGGGTCTAGATCGATAAATCTTGATTGGTTTTGTTGTCGAGACTACTGTAACATCTATAAATCAACTTGGACATCCAATTTAGTAGTAGGTTGGCACCACTCTCTTAAGGTATCGCCCTTGAAGGAGATCCTTGTGATGTGTATATATCAGCTGGCCGTGCAAACTTTTGTTCTTGTTAGAGTAGCTAGCTTGTTTTAATTCTAGCAAGCATCCATCTATATTACTTGCATGGAAATCAATGTTACTTGGGTTTTTATTATGGCATCCATGCATGTTGTCCTTGTAATGTCATTTATCTGTCTTTTGTTATTAATTGCTTAAAGAAAATAATGTTTGTTTGAGGGACAACATTGGTGCAAGATTGTTTATCAGCATATTTGTTCCATAAATAATGCTGGCAGGCGTTTATCTTTATTAGTGCATGCGAGTAGTTTCCCTTGTTCCATGAGAGTGGGTTTGTGTGTGTTACTTGTAGGAATTGATGTGATGCATGCGCAAGTTTACATTGTATGCTAATTTTTCAAGCCATGAGAGTGACCAACGTACGTCCCACATAAAAACACCCTAAGGTAGTGTTTGATAAAAAAAATATTATCCATGGATAAGTATACGGAATAGAGTTTATCCTCTGGCTATCCCTAGGGATATCTCTTGGCTATCCTATTGATCATATCAAATGCAAAAAGGTAAATCTATAGGATAACTTTTTTTCTCTTATTTGAAGGGATAATGAGCTATTCCTACATTTTATAGGGAATAAATTGAGGGGATATCCCATGGTTAACCATGGATTATCCCTTTGGTTAACTTTATTCCCAGCTATCCCTTATAGTTATGGCTTTTGGGAATAAGAGGGAATATCCTCTATTTCAAACACTACCTAAAGCCTCTTGGATATCCCCTCTTATCCTCTATTTCAAACATTACCTAAAGCCCTAAAGAATTTCGGTTAATCAATGTATATATAGCTTCAAACATGAACACTATCAGTTAAGGGAGGTAAAAGTAGTCTTTATTTTATTTTATTGTAAATGTGATCTGGACGTCTGATTGGCCATGAGGCTTGCATTTTCCCTTTATGTCTGACATTGGATATAATTAAACTAGATTGTTATAGATTACATACAACTATATATTTATACATTAATGAAATAAAATAAAGTTAGCTTAGATATAAAAGATTTATGCCGAGAGTTGCAAGAAATTAATGACTGGTAATAACTTGGCAGAAAAGAAGAGATAGGATAAACCAAAGGATGAAGACGTTACAGAAGTTGGTTCCAAACTCAAGCAAGGTACATATATCTATCAATCCATAGTTCTATTTGTTTTGCTATCGTGTATTCATGAAACGTTTCTTATTATACGTACTATACGTTCTTTTGTTAACGTTTACTTTTATTTTTATAATTAAAGACCGATAAAGCATCCATGCTGGATGAGGTGATTGAATATTTGAAGCAACTACAAGCCCAGGTCCAGATGATGAGCAGGATGAGCACGATGATGATGCCGATGACCATGCCACAGCTGCCAATGCCCATGATGGCCCACATGGTGCAGATGGCCCAGATGGCTCAGATGGGCATGGGCATGGGCATGATGGACCTCAACTCCCTCGGTCGGCCCGGCCATCCTGCCTTGCCTCCTCTCATCCACCCCTCCGCCTTCCTCCCTCTCCCAGCGGCCTGCAGCTGGGATGGCTCCGGCGACAGAATGCAGCAACCCGGCGGCACCGTCCTTCCCGATCCCTTCTCCGCCTTCCTTGCCTACCAAACGGCCCAGGTATATAGGCTTGCCATTTAATTAATTAGCTCCATTTCTTTTTCATTTCGAGCAACAAGGTGTGGAATTTCCACCGTACGAATTTCTCCCTCTCCTATTTATTTATTTTTGAGAGAGAGAGAGAGAGAGAGAGAGAGTTCTGAAGTGTAGAACATTAATTATATTGAAAAATTTATTTGATTCCTTGCAGCACCAGCAGCAGCAGCAGCAGCAGCAGACGGCGGCGGCGCCGGTGAGCATGGACGCATACAACAGGATGGCGGCTGCCCTTTATCAACAATTATATCAGAAGCCTCCTCCACAGGGCAATCCCAAGCCTTAGCTGGTCTTAAATATGGTCCAGTTAATTTCCCGATCGAGTTCATTTCGCCCAAATGATTTCTTGCCCAAATGATTTCTTGCCCCGTGTTCAATATCTCAAGGTTGGCTGTAGTGTATCAGCGTACGTTACGTACGTTTGTGTGTATGTATATGAGATTTTGGAGTTTGTATTATTTTTGATGGAGAAAGTCGAAAGCATTAATTCCCAACTTTAGATCGAGAGAATTGAAACGTGTACGAGGCGTTGCCATTCGGTTTAATTTGAGGAGATTCACGTCACGGGCCGGGGCGGCAGTCTAACGTGCGGGTCTTAATTATAATAACACGATTTTGGATAAGATTTCCGTGTCTTCGTCTTCGACTCGGCTATCAGTGTTTTGGTTGGCGTGGAACTCGACAAACCACGTGCAAAAGAGCTTAATTATAGGGGAAAGGGATCGACCACGTCTATACCTACTCGGCTTCACAAATCTATGTGGTTGTCTGCTTTGCTTTCTTAGCTCAATTTTGTGTGGCTAAACACGAGATATTTAATAGAATTGAAAAGAGCGATAGGGGGTCGCTTCTCCCACATCGATCATTGTAAGGGCTGCAATCATAGCACTTGATATATATATATATATATATATATATATATATATATATATATAGAGAGAGAGAGAGAGAGAGAGAGAGAGAGAGAGAGAGAGAGAGAGAGGATTGTTCAACAACTAGGATAGGCTTATCATATTTATACGATGGTAAGATTACTTAATTGGATGTAAAAATTTTAGATAACTAATTATAAAATATTAAAATTACTTCTAATTAGTTAATTTTTAAAAAAACATAACTATTTTTAATATATTTTTGTAAGCATCGTAATAATGTTCATTATTTCATATTATTTTAATTAGATTATTTTTTATAATATTATATTATGATATAAATTATAACATTATATAATAATAATAATATAATACAATATCATATTATATTATAACATGATAATTATTATAATATTTGTAATTATATTATATTATATAGATGTATGATATTAAATTAAATTATATTAATATAAAAATAATATAAAGTATTTTTTTATATGGATGAGTGGCATTTAGTCTCAAGTTAAGACAACTTTTGGGGGATGATCTTGATATTCAACCTTATGGATTAGTATGAGATTATAAATTAAACCATGATTTTAGAGATGTAAGTGATACTGATATATAGGATCAATGATGTACAACCAAATGCAGTGATTCTGTTAGGCTTTCATCCAAATTACTGATAATCTTTGAATAAATCATCTCATATTGGATGCCCTCTAATTACTGTTATAAAGTCTGAGGTTTGGATGAAAAATGTGTGAATGCTCTACGAGGATTTAGAAATCATGCACTTGGTGAGCCTTAGCACAAGAACTTTGGATAAAGTCCAAGATGACTAGATGGTACCTGGAGAATGTGCATGGATAGTAGGATCACCAACAAAATCACTATCAAGTATAGGTTTCCTATCCCCATACTAGATGACATATTGGACATGATGGCGGGTGCCACTATCTTTTCCAAAATAGACCTTAGGAGTGGCTACCATCAGATTAGAATTAGACCAGAGGATGAGTGGAAGACTGCATTTAAGACTAAATATGGTATGTTTGAGTGGGTCGTAATGCCTTTTGGGCTGTAAAATGCATCTAGCACATTCATGAGAATCATGACCCAGGTCCTGAAAGAGTACATGGAAAATTCTTAGTGGTCTATTTTGATGATATATTAATTTATAGCAAGACCAAAGAGGACCATCTTAACCATCTCAGATTAATCTGTCAGACCCTTAGAGAGAATAGCCTATACGCAAACCTTAAGAAGTGTGATTTCATGACGCATAGGGTTATCTTTCTAGGTTTTGTGTAACCCCAAAAGGTGTTTCAGCGGATCCTAAAAAGGTTAGGTCGGTCGTAGAGTGGCCGGTACCCATGAACGTCCATGATGTCCGCAGCTTCCATGGCCTAGCAACCTTTTACAGGAGATTCATTAGGGATTTAGCACCATCGTCGCACCCATCACTGATTGTATTAGGAAGGGTAATTTTGAGTGGACTAAGTCAGCTAATAAGGCCTTCCTAGAGCTTAAGGATAGGATGACTCATGCACCCATACTTAGATTTCCAGACTTTTCTAAGGTGTTTGAAGTTGTGTGCGATGCGTTGGGAGTAGGCATAGGTGGAGTGTTAAGCCAAGAAAATCACCCCATAGCTTTCTTTAGTGAAAAACTAAGTGAAGCTAAACTTAGATATTCCACCTATGATAAGGAATTCTATGCGGTAGTACAAGCCCTTAAGTATTGGAGACATTACTTACTACTGCAGGAGTTTATCTTATTTTTTGATCATGAGGCACTCCGATTTCTGAACTCCTAAAAGAAGCTAAATTCTAGGCACGACAAATGGGTTGAATACATTCAGGCATACACTTTTGTCCTGAAACACCGTGCGGTATAGAAAATAAGGTAGCAGATGCCCTAAGCCATAAGTCTTTGTTGTTGAGTACTATTAGCACCGAAGTTATAGGGTTCAACCGGATAAAAGATGATTATAAGACCTATCATGACTTTGGTGAAATTTATAAGATCTTCAGCTAGGGCCATCCAGTACCAGTGGAGATTATACCATCCAGGATGGTTACCTTTTCAGGGGCAATAGACTTTGTATCCTTAGGACGTCACTTAGAGAATTACTAGTCTGGGAAATGCATGCTGGGGGATTAGCTGGTCATTTTGGAAGAGATAAGACTATTCTAGCGATAGAGGACCAATTTTACTGGACAGGATTAAAAAGGCTCGTTGCCCTGATAATAGCCCAATTGAACTTGTGCTATGGCAAAACAGCAGAAGCAGAACAACGGTCTATATACTCCTTTGCCAGTGCCTGATCGTCCTTAGCAAGACCTCAGTATGGACTTCATTCTAGGATTACCTAAAACCCAGAAGAAGCACGACTCCATCTTTGTAGTGGTCGATAGGTTCTCTAAGATGGCTCATTTCATCCCTTGTTCGCAAACCTTTGATGCGTCTAGGGTAGCCCGACTTTTCTTAGACAGTGTGGTCAAGCTCAATGGCTACCTAAGACCATTATTTCTGATAGGGATGTTAGGTTCATCAGCTACTTTTGAAAAATGCTATGACATCTGTTAGGGACCAAACTTAATTTTTCTACAGCCTTTCACCCCCAAACGGATAGACAAACTGAAGTGGTAAACCGTAGTCTAGGAAACCTTCTTAGGTGCCTTGTAGGCGAACACCTAGGGATGTGGGATTTATTACTGCCTCGTACAGAGTTCGCCTACAATAGCTCAGTGAACAGGTCCACGGGCAAGAGTCCATTTGAGATAGTCCATAGGTACAAGCTTAATCGTCCACTTGATCTAATTCCTTTACTCCTCCACACACGAGTCTTAGAGTCGGTACAAGCATTTGCACAGCATATCAAAGACTTACATAAGGACATTAGCCAGAAAATAAATCTAAGTAATGAAACTTATAAAAGACTGGTTAACTCTCAAAGAAGAGCCAAAGAGTTCGGTGTAGGGGATTATGTCATGGTTAGGCTTAGGCCTGAACGGTTCCCATCAGGGGCCGTTAAGAAACTTCACGCTCGCGAGCTGGTCCCTTTAAAATAATAGAGAAGGTAGGACCCAATGCCTATGTGCTAGATCTGCCCTCGGATTGGGGCATTAGCTCTACCTTCAATATTGCAGACCTAGTAGAATATAGGGAACCAGCAGCGATTCCTAGTGAGTACTTTGGACCTAACCCTCCTTTCATGAGCGAACCTACCCAAGAGTGTCCACCACCAATTTTATCTGAGCGAGGAGAGCGGATCGAGCGTATCTTAGATGATCAAGCCATTACGATCCGAAACCGTAGTTATCAACGCTACCTGGTCCGATGGCAGGGTCGCCCCGAATCTGACGATTCATGGATTACTCAAGAGGACTTGCAACACCTCGACCCAGACCTACTACAGAGATACCAGAGCTAGAATGACCCATACTCGATGGGATCGAGTTCTTTCCATCCCGGAGAATTGGTGCGGGCACCAGGATCAAGCAGAGGATTCTTAACCCTCGTGGATATCTGATTAGTTATGATTCAAGTCTTGAGTTGAGAAATAAATTTTAGTTTATTTTGAGTCTCGTCCAGTTTATTTTATTCTAAATTGAGTCCTATCCAGTTCAGTTTATTTTAATGTGAGTCATGTAGTAAGTTCATCAGCTTACAAGAGGAGACATCAGTATTGGAGCAAAAGACAAGGCCATCACAGTCAGACAGAGCAGCTGCTAAATTCAAGTTGGTGCCACACCTACTTTAAGCAGCCCACATGCCAACTAGCAGAGCAAGCAACCTTCCCGATCTGGATGATCATTTTCTCATCTGGCCGATGTTGATTTCATGCCAAATCAAGCTGCCGCCAATTGCATCCGACTGCTTTCCAAGATCACCTTCCTCATCTAGACGTTGCAGATTTCATGCCAAATTAAGCTGCCGCTGATTGCATCTCAATCATATCTAGAAGATCACCTGCCTCATCTGGACACCACAGATTTCATGCCGAATCCAGCTACCACTGATTGCATCTAGAAGATCACCTTCCTCATCTGGACGCTGCAGATTTCATGCCAAATTTGACTAGGACGCCTTTTTTTTCTCTCTTTCCATATATGTATTTTCTTGGACCCCAAGTCTCTTGCTCTATAAAAGAGACCCTCTTTTATGAATGATGTATCTTTTATTATTAATCAATCAATCCAAGTTTTAAGTTATTGTGATTTTTGTTAGTTGGTTCTCTGGTGCTCTTGTTTCCCTCCTCCTGCACGTACCAACATCCCAAGTCTCCAGGAGAAACCTTGGCCGCCCTCTCCTTTTCTCTACTCCTTCCTTGTCTCTTTGCCTCTATTCTAAATTTTTCTATGATTCTTTAACCCTTGTATAGTGATCTTGCAGATCCCTCAGTAGCCACGAATCCAGGATTCAAGGCGATCGTCATCTAGGACAGCGATACTTGGCCGCAGATCCGTGGGCTCAAGGCTTGGTCATCTAGGGCGCATCCACCAGGCAAAGCAACCCCTTCAATACTTTGATCTTTCCCCTCTTGCCAGGTACACCCTCTAATCTACTAGTAACTTTATTGTAGGAGAGCAAGCCCTACCGGGGCTTCTTAGCCTCGGCGGTCCTTCTTCTTTATTTTTTTTGGAACTGTTTCGCGTGTGGATTTATTGTGAATTTTTCTGAATCCCTCTTAGGCTATTACTTTGGGAGAATAATCAACTGCAATCATTAATCATTAAAAAAAAACTTGCATACGAATCGGTCCTGCATCAGTTTGGTATCAGAGCATAGTTAGGGCTTAATTTTAATTCACGTTATTATCAGTATATGATCTGTTAATTGAATTGTTTCTGCCTACATATACATCAAAAATTAAAAAAATTTATTTCTCTAGATTAATTATAATTTAAAGTATTTTTTATTTTTTTTAAGAATTTAATTCAATATGTGAATTAATTGCATGCCTGATTACTAAAAAAAAATATGAAAATTCTTGAGATTTTGTTAATTGAATTGTTTCTGGCTGCATACATATCAAAAAAAATTATTACAAAATTTATTTCTTGGATTCGATATAATTGAAGGTATTTTTTTAATTTTTTAGGATTTAATTCAATCAGTGAAAAAAAATTCTAAGATTTATTGCTATTTATAGATTTCTGGATTAGGGTTTGTGTTTTACATGTCATTCATCTGCATTAAATTACTCTTAAGGGCTTTCATTGATGTCAGATAAGGGAGGATTGAGACCCCTTCCTTAGCCCAAAACAACCACCCGTGCATTCCGATCCCAAGCCTCTAATCTAAAACTAAGTAGCAACTTAATTGACATTTGCCCTAGAGGGCTAGGGACACCAACAGTCGGTTTAGTGTACTGAAGGAGACTAGTACAAATCAATCTGGCATGTGCTCTGAAATTGGTGTCTAGAAGGGAGGTCAAATGTCAAACGACTTAAGCGGAGTGTTGAGGTTATTCTAATTAGGCACCTGCAATTTGCGAGATGAGCCTCCCCCTTTCCACCTGTCCCAACTGGCCAATTGAAGAGTTACTAATAGATTGGCTTGCATTAAGCCAAATCCTTTACTCTGGATGACTAGGTCTAGCATACCATAGTCCAAGTCAGTCTGAATCTTGTATGCTTGATTGTGCTTGCATGTGCACTAGATCAGGAGCATCTTTTCGCCTGTCACCACCTCCATTACAGGCTGAACCCATGGCTAATCAAAACATTGATGATCACTTAAGGATCATCACTGAACAACTAGCCCGAATGAACCAAGACATCAAGCAATCTGAGGATAGATTAGGGTCCAGGTTCGATCAAGTCGAAACTAGATTGGGCATCCTAGAAGAAGCCCGTGAGCCCTATACTGAGTCTGATCATGAGACCCCACCTTATCCTAGAAGAGCCCAACAGCCTGACCTCTACATAAGGCCAAACCCTAGGAGACCACTTCGACCTGATCCAGTCCTAGATGTCCTCCCTAGGAGACCCAATCATGAGGTAGTAGACCAAGAAGAAAGAGCCCTTAGAAGTGTCAAACTTGAAGCACCTACTTTCGATGGCTCTATGGATCCTAAGGACTACCTAGATTGGGAGGAAGGGATGGACCAGTACTTTGACTGGTACGACATGTCTGAAGAGTGTAAGTTTAAGTTTGCCAAGCTCAAGTTAGTACGACAGGCTAGGTTATACTAGACCACTTTAGAGCGAAGGCAATTATTAGAGGGTAGAGACCCCATAGTCACCTGGCACGCCATGAAGGCTAGACTTAGGTCCAATTATGTCCCCACATCATATGAACAGAGCCTATTGGACTAGTGGCAGGATTAATTCAGGGTAGTAAAACTGTGAATGAATACATTGCTACATTCCAAGAGTATACCATGAGGTGTAATATCGTTCAGTCTGAGGAAGTCACCCTATCCAAGTTTAGGTATGGCCTGAGAGCAGATATTCAAAGAGAACTCTACCTAAGAAGGGTACATGATTTAGAAGAATCTTACCAAGTTGCTAGGGATTATGAACGTTTTCAGAGAGGGCCACCCTATCGTAGATCAGAGGCTACCAAGAGCCCTAGCCCATATCCAGGATCTAGCCAGGCCTATCCTAGTCATCCCAGACCTACCCGGTACTCAGACCCCCGTCAGACTTTTCCGAGTCAACCCAACACTAGCCGACCCAGTACAAGCCGAACTGAGTTGAATCGACCCCAGAATAGTACCCGTATACCCCAGAGAGAGGATAAGGGCAAATCTGTAGAGGTCCAAAGAAATTCCAACCCCAGATCAAATGCTTTAGATGCAACAAACCGGATATATGATCAGCCAGTGCCCAGTCAGATCCCTTCATATAGATAGTTACCTGAGACTAAATCTGAGTCCCTAGTTGAGCCTGAGGGAGAGGTCTATGAGGCTGATACCCATCTGATAGATAAGTACGATGGAGAGGAGTAAACATTTGAGTCTGAAGACCTACTAGGAGTGGTTAGATGTATCTTGACCCAGACTCAAACTAAGGACCAAAAGATTGGCGTAGGACTAACATCCTAAAGACTTTTGTTAAGATAAGGGATAAGGTGCTCAAGATCATAGTAGATAGCGGGAGTTGTGTCAATGCCGTCTCTGCCAATATAGTTAAGTCATTAGGATTGACCACAGTTCCCCATCCTAGTCCCTATAAGGTCTCGTGGGTAGATTCCACCTTTATCCCAATCAAGTCCAGATGCCAAATACTAATCAAATTGCAAAATTATGAGGAAAAGGTTTGGTGCGATGTAATTCCTATGGGTGTTAGTAGTATTATATTAGGTCGACCTTGGCTTTACGATCATGATGCCACCTTGTTTGGTCGATCCAACATCTGCTCTTTTAAACACTACGGGAACAAGTATGTGATACATCCAACTCCACCTAGGGACCCAATCAAGAAAGGATCTAGAAACCTTAAGGATAGCAAGCTAAAAGTTAATCTGATTAAAGCTAAGGAATTAGAAAAGGACATCACTGAGGGTAATCCTGTTTGGATTTTGACCACTAAAGAGATCTATGAATCAGTCCAAAAGGAACAACCCCTATAAGTAATTGAGATCCTAGAGGAGTTTAAGGATGTCTTCCCTGAAGAATTGCCGATCAGTTACCACCCCTGAGAAACATCCAACATGCCATTGACCTGATCCCAGGATCCACCCTCCCAAACCTTTCCCATTATAGGATGAACCCCACTGAGCATCAAGAACTACAAAAACAAGTGGGAGAATTACTTAGGAAAGGTTTCATTAGGGAGAGCTTAAGTCCTTATGCAGTTCCTACACTATTAACCCCTAAGAAGGATGGTACCTGAAGAATGAGCATGGACAGTAGGGCCATCAACAAAATCACTATCAAGTATAGGTTTCGTATCCTCAGACTAGATGACATGTTGGACATAATGGCGGGTGCCACTATCTTTTCCAAAATAGACCTTAAGAGTGGCTACCATCATGTTAGAATTAGACCAGGGGATGAGTGGAAGACTGCATTTAAAGCTAGAGATGGTCTATTTGAGTGGGTCGTGATGCGTTTTGGGCTATCAAACGCACCTAGCACATTCATGAGAATCATGACTCAGGTCCTGAAAGAGTATACGGAAAATTCTTAGTGGTCTATTTTGATGATATATTAATTTATAGCAAGACCAAAGAGGACCATCTTAACCATCTCAGATTAATCTGTCAGATCCTTAGAGAGAATAGCCTATACGCAAACCTTAAGAAGTGTGATTTCATGACGCATAGGGCTATCTTTCTAGGTTTTGTGGTAACCCCAGAAGGTGTTTCAGCGGATCCTGAAAAGGTTAGGTCGGTCGTAGAGTGGCCGGTACCCATGAACGTCCATGATGTCGCAGCTTCCATGGCCTAGCAACCTTTTACAGGAGATTCATTAGGGGATTTAGCACCATCGTCGCACCCATCACTAATTGTATTAGGAAGGGTAATTTTGAGTGGACTAAGTCAGCTAATAAGGCCTTCCTAGAGCTTAAGGATAGGATGACTCATGCACCCATACTTAGACTTCCAGAATTTTCTAAGGTGTTTGAGAGTAGAAATAGGTGGAGTGTTAAGCCAAGAAAATCACCCCATAGCTTTCTTTAGTGAAAAACTAAGTGAAGCTAAACTTAGATATTCCACCTATGATAAGGAATTCTATGCGGTAGTACAAGCCCTTAAGTATTGGAGACATTACTTACTACCGCAGGAGTTTGTCTTATTTTCTGATCATGAGGCACTCCGATTTCTGAACTCCCAAAAGAAGATAAATTCTAGGCACGACAAATGGGTTGAATACATTCAGGCATACACTTTTGTCCTGAAACACCATGCCGGTATAGAAAATAAGGTAGCAGACGCCCTAAGCCGTAAGTCTTTGTTGTTGAGCACTGTTAGCACCGAAGTTATAGGGATTGACCAGATAAAAGATGATTATAAGACCTATCATGACTTTGGTGAAATTTATAAGATCCTTCAGCTAGGGCCATCTAGTACCAGTGGAGATTATACCATCCAGGATAGTTACCTTTTTAGGGGCAATAGACTTTGTATCCCTAGGACGTCACTTAGAGAATTCCTAGTCTGGAAAATGCATGCTGGGGGATTAGCTGGTCATTTTGAAAGAGAAAAGACTATTCTAGCGATAGAGGACCAATTTTACTAGCCAGGATTAAAAAGGCTCGTTGCCCTGATAATAGCCCGATGTCGAACTTGTGCCGTGGCAAAACAATAGAAGCAGAACAACGGTCTATGTACTCCTTTGCCAGTGCCTGATCGTCCTTGGCAAGACCTCAGTATGGACTTCATTCTAGGATTACCTAAAACCCAGAAGAAGAATGACTCCATCTTTGTAGTTGTCGATAGGTTCTCTAAGATGGCTCATTTCATCCCTTGTTTGCAAACCTTTGACGCGTTTAGGGTAGCCCGACTTTTCTTAGACAGTGTGGTCAAGCTCCATGGCCTACCTAAGACCATTGTTTCTGATAGGGATGTTAGGTTCATCAGCTACTTTTGAAAAATGCTATGGCATCTGTTAGGGACCAAACTTAATTTTTCCACAGCCTTTCACCCCCAAACGGATGGACAAACTGAAGTGGTGAACCGTAGTCTAGGAAACCTTCTTAGGTGCCTTGTAGGCAAACACCTAGGGATGTGAGATTTATTACTGCCTCGTGCATAGTTCGCCTACAATAGCTCAGTGAACAGGTCCACGGGCAAGAGTCCATTTGAGATAGTCCATGGGTACAAGCCTAATCGTCCACTTGATCTAATTCCTTTACCCCTCCACACACGAGTCTCAGAGTCCGCACAAGCATTTGCACAGTATATCAAAGACTTACATAAGGACATTAGCCAGAAAATAAATCTAAGTAATGAAACTTATAAAAGACTGGCGAACTCCCGAAGAAGAGCCAAAGAGTTCGGTGTAGGGGATTATGTCATGGTTAGGCTTAGGCCTGAACGGTTCCCACGAGGGACCGTTAAGAAACTTCATGCTCGCGGAGCTGGTCCCTTTAAAATAATAGAGAAGGTAGGACCCAATGCCTATATGCTAGATCTGCCCTCGGATTAGGGCATTATCTCTACCTTCAATATTGCAGACCTAGTAGAATATAGGGAACCAGTAGCGATTCCTAGTGAGTACTTTGGACCTAACCCTCCTTTCATGAGCGAACCTATCCAAGAGTGTCCACCACCAATTTTACTGAGCGAGGAGAGCGGATCGAGCATATCCTAGATGATCAAGCCATTACGACCCGGAACCGCAGTTATTAACGCTACTTGGTCGATGGCAGGGTCGCCCCGAATCTAACGATTCATGGATTACTCGAGAGGACTTGCAACACCTCAACCCAGACCTACTAGAGAGATACCAGAGCCAAAATGACCCATACTCAATGGGGTCGAGTTCTTTCCATCCTGGAAGAATTGGTGCGGGCACCAGGATCAAGCAGAGGATTTTTAACCCTCTATGGATATCTGATTAGTTATAATTCAAGTCTTGAGTTGGGAAATAAAGTTTAGTTTATTTTGAGTCTCGTCCAGTTCATTTTATTCTAAATCGAGTCCTATCCAGTTCAGTTTATTTTAATGTGAGTCCTGTAGTAAGTTCATCAGCTTACAAGAGGAGACATCATTATTGGAGCAGAAGACAAGGTCATCACAGTCAGACAGAGCAGTTGCTAAATTCAAGTTGGTGCCACCCCTACTTCAAGCAGCCCACATGCCACCTAGCAGAGCAAGCAACCTTTCCAATCTGGATGATCATTTTTCTCATATGGCCGATGCCAATTTCATGCCAAATTAAGCTGCCGCCAATTGCATCTGACCACTTTCCAAGATCACTTTCCTCATATAGACATTGCAGATTTCATGCCAAATTAAGCTGTCGCTAATTGCATCTCAATCATATCTAGAAGATCACCTACCTCATCTGGATGCCATAGATTTCATGCCGAATCTAGCTGCCACTGATTGCATCTAGAAGATCACCTTCCTCATCTGGACGCTGTAGATTTCATGCTAAATTTGACTAGGGCGCCTTTTTTTCTCTCTTTCCATATCTGTATTTTCTTGGACCCCAAGTCTCTTGCTCTATAAAAGAGACCCTCTTGTATGAATGATGTATCTTTTATTATTAATCAATCAATCCAAGTTTTGAGTTATTGTGATTTTTGTTAGTTGGTTCTCTGGTGCTCTTGTTTCCCTCCTCCTATGCGTGCCAACATCCCAAGTCTCCAGGAGAAACCTTGGTTGCCCTCTCCTTTTCTCTACTCCTTCATTGTCTCTTTGCATCTATTCTAAATTTTTCTATGATTCTTTAACCCTTGTATGGTGATCTTGCAGATCCCTTAGTAGCCACGAATCCAAATTCAAGGCGATCGTCATCCAGGATAGCGGATACTTGGCCGCAGATCCATGGGCTCAAGGCTTGGTCATCTAGGGCGCATCCGCCAGGCAGAGCAACCCCTTCAACACTTTGATCTTCCCCCTCTTGCCAGGTATATCCCTCTAATCTACTAGTAACTTTATTGTAGGAGAGCAAGCCCTACTGGGGCTTCTTAGCCTCGGCAGTCCTTCTTCCTTTTTTTTAGAACTATTTCATGTGCAGATTTACTGTGAATTTTTCTGAATCCCTGTTAGGCTGTTACTTTGGAAGAATAATCAACTGCAATCATTAATCATTAAAAAAAAAATTACTTGCATACGAATCGGTCCTGCTTCACGGTGTACCACCGGCTTTAAAAGCCCGAGGCCAGCTCGGCACTTCAAGACCAATATACCATTGGCACCGAGACCGGTGTACCACCAGCTCCAAAAAGCCGAAGGCCAGCTCGGCACTTCAAGACCAATGTACCATTGGCATCGAAGACCGATGTACCACCGGCTCCAAAAAGCTCAAGGCCAGCTCGGCACTTTAAGACCAATGTACCATTGGCACTGAAGACCGGTGTACTACCAGCTCCAAAAAGCCCAAGGCCAGCTCGGCACTTCAAGATCAATGTACCATTGGTACTGAAGACTGGTGTACCATCGGCTCCAAAAAACCCAAGGCCAGCTCGGCACTTCATGACCAATGTACCATTAGCACCGAAGATCAGTGTACCATCGGCTCCAAAAAGCCCAAGTCCACCTTGGCATTCCAAGGCCGATGTTCCATCAGTGCTTAGAAGCCCGAGTCCACCTCAGCATTCCAAGGCCGATGTTCCATCGGTGCTCAGAAGCCCGAGCCCACCTCAGCATTCTAAGGCCAATGTCCCATCAAAACTTGATGGCCCAGGGCAGACTTAACACTGAGTTCGACTTCGGCTCTCTCGGGGGTCCGGCCTTATGTGGCAACTAAGCCGAAGCCGCTCGTGGAAAGTGGACAGACACTACCCCTCTGCCGACGCAGCCCCTAGGGGTCCCACGTCGGCAAGTTGAGGACTTAAAACACACAAATTTCAAATAACAAAATATTTTCATTGATACTCAAAGTGCTTACAAAATGCCGACCGAGTCGGACTTTACAAAAACTAAAGGAAAAATAGGGCAAAAGTCAAGGGTCGGTGGCGGCAGGCTCATCGTCAGATGGGGCCCCCTCGGACACTGGGTTTGGCTCTATATCAAGGGTGCTGGGGAGGTCCAGGAACCGAGCCACTTTCTTTTTGCATCTCGGAACCTTGGAGGTAGGCGTCCGCGTTGGCTTCGACCAGCTTGTTGGCGAAGCGTTTCGATGCTCTGAACTCTTCCACCGCCACTGCGACTATAGCCTCGGCTGCAGTCTCTGCCTCGTGAACCTTGGCCTCAGCGGCGGCCTCTACTTCTTGGGCCTGCACCTCCTTCTCCTCGGCCAGCAAGGCGGCCCTCCTCTCAGCCTCCTCAGCATGCTCGGCCCTAGCCTCCGCCGATCGGACGAGGGAGTCCAGCTCGACAATGTGAATGTTTCTGGCCTTGACAAGGATCTCGACCTCCCCGAGCTGATTCAGTGCTGCCCGGATCCGGTTGGCATCGGCCTCTGCTCGGCTGGCGGCCTCCCTTGCCTCGGCGGCGTGGTCGGTTCTTGCCGCTCCAAGGCCTTTTCTGCCACCTCGGCTCGGGCCTGGGCCTCCTCGGCATCCCGCTGGGCCTGGTGGATGATGGCCTTGCCCTCATCGATGACCACTCTTGTGGCCACCAGGGAATTTGCCGCATGCATTCAAAGCATCAATCACACACAAATAGTCGGGTGTTTAAAGTCATGGGCAGCGGATTGCTTACCCGGACGAGAGCCACGAAGGCCTCTCTGAAGAACCTGGACGCCCCCATGTGCCTTAGCTCCTCTTGGAACTCAGGCAAAATGACCTGGGAGATGAGCCGCTCCGCTCGATGCCCGTCATTCATGAGTGAAAACCCGCAGGGGGTCGGCCCAACCCTGCTCCCCTTGGCGGTTTCGGTAGGCTCGGGCTCGGCGCGTGGGGGGCTGCCTGTCGGCATCTCCTCTAGGGGTGGGCTTGCTGCCGCCGATGGCCCCTCCCCCCAGCTGCATTCTGCCTCTACCGGGGTCAGCTCGGTAGGGACTTGGGGCTCCACCACTGCCCTCTCAGCCCTCACCTCCTCCAGAGGGGTGTCGGCCGTCAAGTCCACCTCCGGTGCGGCCGGAGGCTCTCGGTGCTCGGGTGGCGAAGAGATTCGTGCCACCGGGTGCTTGGGGGCTGGAGCCTGCTGCCCCTCGCTTGGCCCCTCCAGGGCCCTCTTCCTCTTGGCAGCGGCCTTCCTAAGCTTGATGGTCGGGAGCTTCATCACTACGCAGCGTCGGTCGGGGTTGTTAAAAAAAAAAGAAAAGAACAAAGGGAAAATTGGCTAAGTGTCGGGCCGGTCACAACTCACCGCTCTGGGTAAAGACCCCAGCGAGTCGGAGGTTACTCTCCATTAGGAGTCGGTTGCACTTGGGGATGTCGACCGTCAGTAGCTGCCCCAGCGCCTCCTTGTCCCCCGGGAGTACGGATGAGTTCATATTGGGCCTAAGGTCAGGGTCCCCCCACCTAGGCTTGCCCAAGTCGGCAAAGAAGAACCGAGACTTCCATCCCTTGACGGAAGAGGGGAGGTATAGTTTAAGGACTTGGTCGGGTCGGGGTTGAAATAACCACCAACCCGCCTACTGTCGGAGAGTGTAAAAGCTTCAAAAAAGAGAGAGTTTGGGGGTAATGCAGTGGAAGTGGCAGAGGACAATAAAGGCACAGATGGTTCGGAGGGAGTTCGGAACAAGCTGGGCCGGGTTAGGTTAACAAAAAATGGGTGAAAAGGCAGCCGAAGCCCCAGCCTCAGGGTAATCTCATATAGGGCTATCCTTCCAGGTCGAGAGGACACTACCCTATCATCTGGGTCAGGATGAAGAGCCCTACTTCTCTAGGGATCTGTAACGGGCCCTTATGTTAGCTAAGTCTTGGCCTGTTACCGTGGAGGCGGTCCCCGTTGGGGATTTCGCCCCCACTCTCAGGAGGCACTGGCGGCCGCCGGACGTCTCCTGACCGGAGCGGCGATGACTGATTGCTGCTGTGAAAGAGGAATGTGGTCCCCCAAAGAAGGAGAGGAGGACCACGAAGGATTGGGAGATGGAGAGGCACGAAGCCTCGAGGAGGAAATTTGGTCATTAGGAGAGGCAGAAGAGGACCAGGATGTAAGGAGGCCATGGTAGAGGTTCGAAGGAAGAAGGAGGAGGTTTTGGGAAGGACAAGGAGCTAACCTGCGGCGAAAATGGCAGAACTGGTTCTCGGGATGCAGACGAACTCGGGAGCTAGAGGAAGAAGACGATCTCTGAGCGAAGTGAGGAAACCCGGCCTCTCGCCTGTTTTGTCAGTTTCAAATCATCCCGCCTCAACCACCTAGCCACACGGACCTCTGCCATAGGCTGGGTCACCTCGGCAGGCGCCCGGTGCGTGGGGCATTCCACCTTCGGCCAATGATAAGACACCACTGACGTCAGCGTCATGATAGCAATGATGGCGGTAGCTTTTCGTAGGTTCCAATAGGGCACCCCCATCTCGAGGCCGATCTCTGCAGATCGAACGGACGACAAAGGCTGCCCCATCATATCCCCCAGATCGTCCATGCAAAATTATTGCAGCGCCCAAGGATACATGCCCGTCGGCAGTTGGCGACAGGTGGGGATCAGCCACTTGGGACTTGTCACCCTTTCGCCTTGCTGGGGTGGGCCCGCTTCATCTCAGGAGCAAGGAGGCATCTGATGTGGCTGATCCAATGCCGTTAAAGTTAACAGTAAAGAAAACTGACGGAGCCCCACCTCAGTCCTGTGGGGCGACTTCATCCTTCGAGGTCCCCTCGGCCTTGGACCTGGCATCCCCTCGGCCTTGGCCTTGGACCCAGCATCCCTCGGCCTCGGACCTGGCGTCCCTCTCCCTCAGCCTTGGCCTCGGACCCAGCATCTCCTCGGCCTCAGCCTTGGACCTGGCGTCTTCTTGCCCTCGGCCTCGGACCTGGCATCTCCTTGGCCTCAGCCTCAGAGCTGGTGTCCCCTCGGCCTCGATCTCAGACCCAGCATCCCCTCGGCCTCGGACCAGGTGTCTCCTCGGCCTCGGCCTTGGACCTAGTGTCTCCTCGTCCTCGGCCTCGGACCCAGCATCCCCTCGGCCTTGGACCTGGCATCTCCTCGCCCTCGGCCTCGAACCCAGCATCTCCTCGGCCTTGGCCTTGGACTTGGCCTCTTCTCGCCTTCGGCCTCGGACCTGGTGTTCCCTCAGCCTCGGCCTCGGGCCCAGCGTCCCCTCGGCCTCGGCCTTGGACCTGGCGTCTCCTTGCCCTCGGCCTCGGACCTGGTGTCCCCTCATTCTTGGCCTCGGACCCAGCATCCCCTCGTTCTTGGCCTCTGACCCAGCATATCCTCGCCCTTGCCTCGAGCTAGGTGTCCCCTCGGCCTTGACCTCAGACCTAGCGTCTCTTCGCCCTCGGCTTTGGACCTGGCATCCCCTCGCCCTCGACCTCGGACTCGGACCTGGCATCTCGTTGCCCTCAGCCTCGGACCTGGCGTCCCCTCGCCCTTGACCTCGGACTTGGTGTCCCCTCGCCCTCGGCCTCGGACCCAGCATCCCCTTGGCCTCGGCCTCGGACCCAGCATCCCCTCAACCTCGGACCTCAAGTCCTGTTACCTCGAGCCGCCTGACACCCACATGCCTACCAACCACCCATGGCGGCCACGTGGTCCACTATCTTCTGCAACAGCGCGTGGCCATACCCTATAACGGCGCATGCCTGACACGACGGACCCCCTGCCACCTATAGCATCGTGCTTCGTAGGTGGCCGATAGGGCAAGACACCTCTGACATGTGCAGTGTCGGTTACGATCTATCGCTGTTAGCCTTGCCTTCTGTCCGCTACCGGACAATGGCACCTCAAAATCAGCAACCTTCTGGAAACAGAAAAAGGGACCTTCGAACAGGTATAAAGGCCCACACTCACAACGAGGGAGAGATCCTGAACTCAAGTTCTCTAGCTCTTTCTACTAGTTTACTCTTGTCTGTTCTCAAATTATTGACTTGAGCGTCGGAGGGTTCCCACCGGAGCAACCGGTCTTCGGGGACTTTCTTGCATGAATCTTCGAGGAGGAGGAGGAGGATCTCCGTTCCCCGACATTGAAGGAAAGTGACTTGGCATCAACAACTAGGATAGACTTATCATGTTTATATCATGGTAAGATTACTTAATTGGATGTAAAAAATTTAGATAACTAATTATAAAATATTAAATTTACTTCTAATTAGTTAATTTTTTTAAAACATAACTATTTTTAATATATTTTTGTAAGCATAGTAATAATGTATCATTATTTCATATTATTTTATTATTAGAATATTATTTATAATATTATATTATGATATAAATTATAACATTATATAATAATAATAATATAATACAATATCATATTATTATAATATGGTAATTATTATAATATTTGTAATTATATAATTATATTATATTAGATGTATGATATTAAATTTATTATATAATATAAAATAATATAAAGTATTTTTTTATATGGATGAGAGGCATTTTAGTCTCAAGTTAAGACAACTTTTGGGGGATGATGTTGATATTCAACCTTATGAATTAGTATGAGATTTATAAATTAAACCATGATTTTAGAGATGCAAGTGATCTGAAATCACTGATATATATATATATATATATATATATATATATATATATATATATATATAGGATCAATGATGTACAACCAAATGCAGTGATTCTGTTGGGCTTTCATCCAAATTACTGATAATCTTGAATAAATCATCTCATATTGGATGCCCTCTAATTACTGTTATAAAGTCTGAGGTTTGGATGAAAAATGTGTGAATGCTCTATGAGGATTTGGAAATCATGCACTTGGTGAGCCTTAGCACAAGAACTTTGGATAAAGTCCAAGATGCAGATGGCAAAGGGCGAATTTCTTGTTGTTTTGTTCTCAATGTGGTACTCGGCTTCTAATGGCATAACAGGGTTTTAGCATAAGATTAGGTTGGCATATTACCATATTGCCAAGAATGTGAAAAGAAAATTAAAGCTAATGATGTTAACTAAACCAACATCAGATGAATAACAATACGTACTAGCCCAGATCCTTCAGTCGTTCCTCTGCTTTCGTGTTTAATTAGCATTTTCTGGAAGAAAGATAGCGTAGCGAAGGTAGCGGTGGCAGACCCAAGATATCCGGTGTTCAAAAATCTTATAGCGCAAATAATGAAACAAAACTATCCGTGAACTCTTAATGTATGTAACAAAAAAACTTCATGGATGCATATATAATAGAGCGTCTTTTCCTATTTGGCTTGGGAGTGGGCTTTCTATCCTAATATTTATTGGAAAAGTCTTTCTCCGTGCGCAGTGCTTAAAGAAGCACACCGCGCATGATGATTAGTCCATACTATATGCACTATCTTTTCAAACATGAGAAAGAATGTTTTTGTCCTCGGCGCATACATGTGGATCAATCATCGTGTATGGTGCGCACATTGTAAACCCCCGATAAATTAATGGTGGGAAGGATAACTCTCGGTATTTAATTGGGGACACTTGGCACCTAGAGTTATTCTGACATTTAGGTTCCCAGGATAATGCTTGGATTCCCGAGTCTTTGCGGGTCTGATGGCTTTTCTTGAATATAATTTTATTTGTCATAGGAGGTGGCCAATATAATTTTATTTCAAGCCTAGTGATATTTTTAATCAAATCGGAACATATCTCACGATTTAGTAACCCGGTTTAGATGAACCAGGTTTGGTTCAGATGAACCCGGCCCAAGTCTATTGGTTTTCCCAGGCTGGTTTAGCCTTCGGGAAACTCTCGATCCGAGGCGTTGCACAGGTGATTAAATATGAAGGAGGAGGACTCCTTCCTTCACGCTGGCGCGCTTCATCCTCAGGTACGTTCCCCTGCCACAGAGAGAGAGAGAGAGGGAGAGAGAGAGAGAGAGCCAGAGAGAGAGAAAGAGAACCTGAGAGAGAGAGAGAAAGAGCCGGGAAGAGAGAGAGAAAGAGCCAGGAAAAGAGAGAGAGAAAGAGAGCCAGAGAGAGAGAGGGCTGGTGGACGGGCCGGTGACCTCCACCGGCGCCGGGCGGGCGTCCGGTGGAGGTCCGGCCGGCCCTGGTGGCCGACCGAGCCGCCGGCACCGCGCGCACAGTGCGGAGAGAAAAAGAGAGAAAGAGAGGGAGAGAGAGAAAATTAAGGAGAGGGAGAGAGAGGGGAGGCCGGCCGTGGTGGCGGCTGGCTCTGGTCCGCCAACGGCGGCCAGACCGGCCCCAATTTAGCCAGATTCGACGCCGGCACAGTAAACAGCCGTGCGGTCGATTAACATGTGAGAGAGAGAAATTGAGAGAGAAGGGAGGTATGGGTGGCCGGCTCTGGCCCGGCCACCGGCGACCGGGCCGCCCTCAATTTGGTTGACGGCGGCCCTGGCCGCCGGCATGGAACCCATCCCCTGTTTCGGTGAAACAGGGGATCGGGTTGTTTTGGCTGAATTGGGCCGGCTGGGCCGGCCGGTTTAGGGCCTTTTGGGCCGTGCAGCGTACTGATTTGGGACTAGTTTTTGGGCCCCGTAACGGGCCGGGATTAGCAAAATATTTATATGGCTAGAATCTGGACGAATTCTAGTTTCTTGGAGTATTTTTACTTCCCCAATTGGGTGTGTATAGTGGGAGATATTCGAGCCCAAAGTCGGGCCCGTGAACTAGTCTGGGTAGGGTCTTAAGGGTCATTTTATTAATTAGATTTTAGTGAATTAATTATGTACATTGATCCTGTAGGTGCCCAGACATCTGATTAGTTGGTGCATCATTTGGATTTTGCGTAAGAGGTAAGTAAGACTATTATGCAATTTAATTGTTTAATTAATAAATTGAGTATATACAGTTTGCATGCATTTTATAAATTATCTGAATTATCTATGTAGCATGAAACTGTGGATTAAAATGAACAATTATATGATTATAGTGGTTGGTAATATTGTAAGAAAGGATTCATTGATGTATATGCCAGAAATGTGGCTGCATGTACGACATGTTTATATTGAGGTGATTATATGCATTCCTAGTACTGTGCAAACCACTGTGAGATATTGTGAGATACAGATGCATGATGCAATTGTGATGAAAATGTTAAATAGATTTATATGTGTCGCCGCGGTTCTCCTTTACTATGGCCCCACACATTGTAGATGTGTTCTGTTTGATTTTATATGGCCACACACACTGGAGATGTATTCTGTTATGATATGGCCCCACATATTGTAGACATGTTCTGTTTGATTTTATATGACCACACACACCGTAGAGTGTGTTCTGTTATGGTATGGCCCCACATGTCTTACAATGTGTTCTGTTTGATTTTCTTATGGCCACATACATCGTAGAGTGTGTTCTATTATGGTATGGCCCCACACATCGTACAATGGTTCTGTTGATGTTTATGGCCACACATCTGGAGGATGTGCTCTGATTGAGGTATTGCAGGGCCGTGGGACACATAGGAAATCTATAATTCATAAACAGTGAGTTTGCTAGAGTGCATATTCTGATGCTTATCAAATGTTCAATTTATGTTAAGTTGACAAAATGCATATGTTGATAGCATGTTAAATATAATTCAAGTATGATATGATTGTATAATAGGCTTACTTATTGAGTGTAAACTCATTAAACCTTCACAATGTTTTTCAGAGCCTCAGGGTTGATGATGGATATTCGGAGTTGATGGAGCTTCTAATAAATAAAATGAGAACCATTGCATTGGTGTAATCCTATTATGTTTGTGTAGGGCTTGTTGTAGCCCAACTTTATTAGCATGACTTGATTGTAGGGTTTGAAACCCAAAACTTATAACTATCATTTGTATTATGGTTAGTCTTCATTGTTATTGCCCAATGTGAATCGTATATCAAGATTTTTAAGACGCCTTGCATGCCCGGCACGGTGGGTTGTCAACCCTAGCTCAAAATTTTTGGGTCTGGGGCGTGACAGCTTTTATGGTATCAGAGCCTAGGTTTTGACCTTAGGGACACATGCGTGATGACACTCTAAGAAAAATACTAGGATGATATGGAGACAATTATGACTTTCAAGGAATTTCATGAATTATGCTTTGGAAGCTTGAAATTTAAAGTTTTTCAAGATATTAATTGAATTACAAATTTGATAGGAATTAAGAATGAACCATCGCAAGCCAATGATATTATGTGGGCTCCCTGGCTGGTACCTTGATCAGTGGGGAGGCCTAGGGGCTTCTAGAGGTTTTAGCTCCGTCAAACTTGTTGGAATGACTCGTAGCAGTTTCAGACCTTTAAATAATATGGAAGATGAAACTTTAATTGGATATGCAATAAAAGACTGATGAATATATGGAATATGATATAATAGTTAAAAATTGCAATTGATGACTAATATGAATAAGATAACATCATTATGTCTATATTGCAATTGTGTTGATATGTGAATTTGGAGTTAGTAAATCTAAATTTGAATGTGGATGTATATAATAAATTTTTAATAGTGGAACTTACATTGTTGATATTATAGTTTAAGATTATGAACTCATCTGCTGGTTATAGGGTTGATTAATATTGATGATATTTTGGGAATGGAATAGTTAATTACATATTTTGATTAATCACAATTGAGTACTTTCTGAATTTGAGTCTGGATGGATAAGTATATATTGAATTTTACTAAGAGAACTTTTATTATGGATATTGCATGTTCAAAACTGATTGTTAATTTGCTAGATGTGGAGATGGTTGATATTGATGTTAATGAAATAGTTGACTGCATATTATATCATGATGGATCATTTAGGAAGATTATAAAATTTTAATTCTGAGACACTGTTTAAGTTTTTGAGAGCAGTAGACTCTATTAATCTTTAGAACTGATTTTGGCTATAAATGATCAAATATTTTGATAGTAGAAAGTGAAAGATTTTAGCAATAATGAGAATATGATAAACTCTACTGATAAAGAATTTCATGGGGATTTCATCTGTTAATAGATTTCTAATCAAGATATCTATTCATTAAATTATTGTACCTTTCTTCATAGTTCCTAAGGAGATATCTTTCTCCAGGATGGATAATTATCAATCATCCATAAGTGGCATAATTATTGTTAAGAAAATAGTAGGGAGATGATTTTATTTTTGATTATCAGTTATGGATTATGGTTAAGGGTACATCTATTATCACTTTCAAGTCATAGAGAGATTACTATAATTTTCAATTATGTCTTTCGAATGGTAAGTGCATTTTCAATCTTGATTGACCTTATAAGTCTTGTATCCATCTGAGCTAGATTAGTGAAGTCACTTTGAGATATTTGAAGGGTTAAAGTAGGTCATGTTATGGCATGAGACATTGCATAATCTATAGATGATTTTGATAATCATTGGTAACGAAATAATCGATTCAAGAATTTGAATCATTTAAATTACATTATTTATTGAGGATATACTGACCTATTCAAGAGAAATTGATTGGTTATGGTGGTATTATTGATAAATATAAGGAGATAAATTAATCATACTGATGATTAATGATGGCAATATTATTCAAAGAAATTAAATTAGTTGATTATGATAATTATGAAAGATATCCTAAATGATTGGCTTAATGTTCATTGATGTTAGCTTGAAGTATTCAAGAGTGAAACCAAGTATGTTATGATAAGTATCGTAATGATTAGTGGCACATTCAACTATTTATGAGTTGAGAGAGCATTGGAAGAAACTATCTTATATCTAATTTACAAGAACTTAGAACTGTCTTATCGAAGGAATTAACAGTAATTGATATAGGTTATTAACCTTAAGAATGGATAACATAATACATATGATGGATTCTAGGATATTTATAATGATTGTTGTGAGAAGTAAAAAAAAAAAAAAAAGGGATGACAGGAAAGAAATACTTCTTAAGGAATTAATTTTATTTGGTAGAAAAATTAAATTAATTTTGAAAGTTGGACATGTCATTTGGGTGCTTGGGAATGAAATAAAAGTTTGCTAGTGAGTATCTTTAATGGTACAAAATTTATGGACATTTAATTTCGAGGATGAAATTTTAGTGGGTTAAATGTTAATATTTGGTTTAATGGTAAACTGTGTAAATTGAGTCTGAACCCATTTGTCTTACTCTCCTAATTCGATGATGTCTTCATAAAGCTTTGTGGATTAAGCTGAATTTCTATCCAGCCTTCCACCCTCAAATAGATGGACAATCTGCATGAACCAATTAGATTTTGATGATATACTGTGAGCCTGTGTGATGGATTTAGAAAGTGCTTGGTATAGCTTCTTACCCTTAATGAAATTGCTTATTTTAATGATTACCAAGCCAGCATTCAAATGGATTCATTTCAATTGTCTATGATATAAGGTGTAGATTCCCTTCATATTGAGATGAGGTGAGAGAGAGACAATTTTGGACTGAGCTGGTGTAGCAACTATGAAAAGTATCGTTAATTAAAGCAGCTTCATGTAGCTCTGAGTCAATAGAAAAGTTATGTTGATATCAAAAAGAAAGATTTGAAATTTCAGGTTGAAGATCATTTGGAAGTTTTACTAATCAATGATATGATGAGATTTGTGTTAGAGGTGATTTGAGACACAATACATTGGGCCATTTGAGATTTTGATCAAAATAAAGGAGGTGGCTTATAGCTTAGCACTGTCTTCATTACTCTTTGGGGTGTTCAATGTGTTTCATACTTTTATGACTGAGGAGGTATATTTCAAACCCCCGTTATGTTTGAACTTGAACCGATTTAGCTTAAGAAGAATTGACCTATGAAGATCTTTTTGTGCACATTGTGGACCGCAAGGATTAAGTTCTAAGATGGTGTAGTATTCCTTATGTCAAAGTTTAGCGGAGTAATTATTCTAAGAGGGAGATTATTTGGGAGTCTAAGGAGAAAATGAAAAGAAACATCCACAATTATTTGTATCTTATTACAGATCAATGATGTATCGATGACGATAACTTTTGAATGAAATTTAGCTGATTATGAGATAGAAATTTGGATTTGTATTCTATTGGATATATATCAAATTTCGAGGCCGAAATTTTTATAAGGAGGGGAGAATGTAAACCCTCGGTAAATTAATGGTGGGAAGGATAACTCTCGGTATTTAATTGGGGACACTTGGCACCTAGAGTTATTCTGACATTTAGGTTCTCAGGATGACGCTTGGATTCCCGAGTCTTGCGGGTCTGATGGCTTTTCTTGAATATAATTTTATTTGTCATAGGAGGTGGCCAATAAATTTTATTTCAAGCCTAGTGATATTTTTAATCAAATCGGAACATATCTCACGATTTAGTAACCTAGTTTAGATGAACCAGGTTTGGTTCAGATAAACCAGGCCCAAGTCTATTAGTTTTCCCAGGCTGACGCTTCGCTCCAGGTGAAGCGTTTAGCCTTCGGGAAACTCTCGATCCGAAGCGTTGCACAGGTGATTAAATATGAAGGAGGAGGACTCCTTCCTTCATGCTGGCGCGCTTCATCCTCAGGTACGTTCTCCTGCCACAGAGAAAGAGAGAGAGAGAGAGAGAGAGAGCCAGAGAGAGAACCTGAGAGAGAGAGAAGAGCTGGGAAGAGAGAGAGAGAAAGAGCCAGGAAAAGAGAGAGAGAAAGAGAGCCAGAGAGAGAGAGGGCCGGTGGATGGGCCAGTGACCTCCACCGATGCCGGGCGGGCGTCCGGTGGAGGTTCGGCCGGCCCTGGTGGCCGGCCGAGCCGCCGGCACCGCGCGCACAGTGCGGAGAGAAAAAGAGAGAAAGAGAGGAGAGAGAGAAAATTAAGGAGAGGGAGAGAGGGGAGGCCGGCTGCGGCGGCGGCTGGCTCTGGTCTGGCCAACGGCGCCGGACCTGCCCCAATTTAGTCGGATTCGACGCCGGCACAGTAAACAGCCGTGCGGTCGATTAACATGTGAGAGAGAAATTGAGATAGAAGGGAGGTATGGGTGGCCGGGCGCGGCGGCGGCCGGCTCTGGCCCGGCCACCGGCGGCCGGGCCACCCTCAATTTTGCCGGTGGCAGCCCTGGCCACCGGCTTGGAACCCATCCCCTATTTCGGTGAAACAGAGATCGGGTTGTTTTGGCTGAATTGGGCCGGCTGGGCCGGCCGGTTTAGGGCCTTTTGGGTCGTGCAGCGTACTGATTTGGGACTAGTTTTTGGGCCCCGTAACGGGCCGGGATTAGCAAAATATTTATGGCTAGAATTTGGGCGAATTCTAGTTTCTTGGGGTATTTTTACTTCCCCAATTGGGTGTGTATAGTGGGAGATATTCGAGCCCAAAGTCGAGCCCGTGAACTAGTCTGGGTAGGGTCTTAAGGGTTATTTTATTAATTAGATTTCAGTGAATTAATTATGTACATTGATCCTGTAGGTGCCCAGACATCTGATTAGTTGGTGCATCATTTGGATTTTGCGTAAGAGGTAAGTAAGACTATTATGCAATTTAATTGTTTAATTAATAAATTGAGTATATACAGTTTGCATGCATTTTTATAAATTATCTGAATTGTCTATGTAGCATGGAACTGTGGATTAAAAATGAACAATTATGATTATAGTGGTTGGTAATATTGTAAGAAAGGATTCATTATGTATAGCCAGAAATGTGGCTGCATGTACGACATGTTTATATTGAGGTGATTATATGCATTCCTAGTACTGTGCAAACCACTGTGAGATATTGTGAGATACAGATGCATGATGCATTGTGATGAAAATGTTAAATAGATTTATATGTGTCGCCGCGGTTCTCCTTTACTATGGCCCCACACATTGTAGATGTGTTCTGTTTGATTTTATATGGCCACACACACTGGAGATGTATTCTGTTATGATATGGCCCCACATATTGTAGACATGTTCTGTTTGATTTTATATGGCCACACACACCGTAGAGTGTGTTCTGTTATGGTATGGCCCCACATGTCTTACAATGTGTTCTGTTTGATTTTCTTATGGCCACATACATCGTAGAGTGTGTTCTGTTATGGTATGGCCCCACACATCGTACAATGTGTTCTGTTGATGTTTATGGCCACACATCTGGAGGATGTGCTCTGATTGAGGTATTGCAGGGCCGTGGGATACATAGGAAATCTATAATTCATAAACAGTGAGTTTGCTAGAGTGCATATTCTGATGCTTATCAAATGTTCAATTTATGTTAAGTTGACAAAATGCATATGTTGATAGCATGTTAAATATAATTCAAGTATGATATGATTGTATAATAGGCTTACTTATTGAGTGTAAACTCATTAAACCTTCACAATATTTTTCAGAGCCTCAGGGTTGATGGATATTCGGAGTTGATGGAGCTTCTAATAAATAAAATGAGAACTATTGCATTGGTGTAATCCTATTATGTTTGTGTGTAGGGCTTGTTGTAGCCCAACTTTATTAGCATGACTTGATTGTAGGGTTTGAAACCCAAAACTTATAACTATCATTTGTATTATGGTTAGTCTTCATTGTTATTGCCCAATGTGAATCGTATATCAAGATTTTTAAGACGCCTTGCGTGCCCGGCACGCGGCGGGTTGTCACCCTAGCTCAAAATTTTTGGGTCTGGGGCATGACACACATTCTGCACCATATACAGTGCACGCATTCTATACCATGCACGGAGCTTAAAGACTTTTCCATATTTATTTACTTGGGTTCCATTTGGTTCTCTAGTTTTTGAGTCTTTTTTGTGCGCACCTTGGATTTTGCTCAAAGGAGTTTGGGCTGATCTGAGTTAGAGAAAATCTTTATGCATCGAATGCGGTGCAAGCCGCACGCATCATGCCGATGATTAGCGTGCGATATATGCGCATGCATGCTAAGGGCAGAATTATCTTTTTCTTCTTTGGCATGACATGCATGCACTGCATGCTAATCGTCGAGCGTGGATCAGCAAGACTTTTCCTCTTAGCTAATATTCATGGTTAAACTTTGAGCAAAAATTAGGCTTGGGCTTCAACCAGACCATTGATTTGCCAGGTATTATGCAAATAAACAACGATTATAGCGTGGAGACTAGACCCTTATAAACAACCCATTTGCAAATGGTTAAGCGACAACAATGTATAAGCGAGTATTGGCAAGATAAGCTAAGGATTAACTGACAACAATGAAGCTATGGTGACCGCATATTAGAGTTCTTTAAATTTGACTAGGTCAGGTGGATGGGAAAAACAGACCATGGTGGTTTCGAGATGTTTGGGTTTGATTTTATATGGTCTTAAAACTAACTAATTTTTGAAATGGATCATTTTATAATCTAAGCTTGATCCACATGATTTCACTTCTGGTTAAAAAATCTTCAGCTTCAAATAGGCCATGATCAGGATGCATGCAAGCTAATTCAATCCTCTTGTTAGAGCACCATGCTTGATTGTTAAAATAGCTTCATGTCAGTTCAAAAGAAAAGTGTAAAAAGTTTATTACTTAAATTACATTTGAGTTTTTAAGGCGACATAGACCTGACCAACTACTAGATTAATTGGTCTAGGGCTTGAAATATTATAAATAATGTCAAAGCTAATAAAAATGTACAAAATTTGATGGATAAAAGGAAAAGATTATCATGAAATGATAGTAAAGAGTATTCCGATGAGGAGCTACCATCATAGCATTACTATTAGCTTGTACCATGTAACGACAACATTATCTAATAAAGAAAGAAAATTGCAATACTTCAAAATAATTTCACATCAAATAAGAAAAAAAAATTAAAGAGTTTATAACTTAAGTTCATATATTACTAAGTAACTTGCACTTAATTTTTTAATACTCATGGGCTCAGCCCATTAACAGATTAATTGGGCCAAAAGGTGAATTTGATGCATTGCAATTTTATTTTGTATTTCACTTTACATTAACTTGTATGTTTTTAAGTCATTTTTTTCTTTCTTTCGCTATATGTTTTTTTTAAAAAATAATATACTTATATTTTCTTCCTTTCTAAGTATCATTTCTCAAAATAATCTTTTTATGCGGTCTTTTTTTGGGCATGCATTCCTTGTATGTAACTGAAAAGTTCAAAATAATCCGATATTTATCTATTTAGCTTTGTTCAATTTTGGCTGATCTTCAACAATATGCAATATAAGTTTGAATTAATTCTAACTCCAAATCACATCTTCTCTTTGACCAATTTCCTTAACAATGCATGCCAATCTCCAAGAATTATTTGCATGATTAGAACATGATGCTTTTTTTAAAAAAAACATATATTCTTATATTTTCTTCATTTCTAGGTATCAATTCTCAAAATAATCTTTTAATGCGGTCTTTCCTTGGGCATGCATTCCTTGTATGTAACTGAAAAGTTCAAATGTAACTGAAAAAGTTCAAAATAATCCTGTATTTATCTATTTAGCTTTGTTCAATTTTGTCTGATCTTCAACAATATGCAATATAAGTTTGAATTAATTCCAACTCCAAATCACGTCTTCTCTTTGACCAATTTCCTTAACAATGCATGCCAATCTCCAAGAATTATTTGCATGATTAGAACTTGATATGGGATAAAATCATCACCGCATTCATAAACATAGGTAGCAAAGAAGGCCGAGTTCACTTTGATATGGCCGATCAAGCCATGTTCAAATCGACGAACAAAATCGACTAACGGAGCTATAGTCAATGGACAATGAGAGTCACCTGCCGGAGGCTGATGTGTCCTATCCAGTGTCAGTACCAACGCCAGAGTCAGTCTCGGCACCGGCACCAGTATCGGCCTAGGCCTTCAAAGTCGGTCTCAACACCAACGTCGATGTCGGCCTCAGCCTCCAGAGTCGGTTTCAGCACCGATGCCAGTGTCGGCCTTAGCACTCCAGAGTCGATCTTAGCGCCGACTCCAACGTCGGTCTTAACACCGACGCTAGAATTGGCCTCAGCACTCCAGAGTCAGTCTTGGCACCGATACTAGAGTCGGCCTCGGCACCAATGTCAATATTGGCCTCGGCCTCCGGCTTCGGCACCAACCCTGGAATCGACCTTTCTCAATGGGATCTTCAATAGGCGCAGCCCCTGCGGCCACCACGTTTGACAAGATTTAGCCCCACCACTCATTCAGGGCTGAGCGATACCACTTGCTATCTCCGTACCTCAATAGGACCGAGCTATCCCGAACCTTGGTAGCACTGAGCTATCTTCAAACCTTGGCAGGGTCAAGCTATCATAGTACCTCGGAGGTGTTGGGAATTATGTCCTAAAGCCAATCAACTAACATGTAGATGATTGTGCAAGTTGTTAATATATATGAATTATTAATCAATAAAATGTTTATTTGACGGTTTATCACATTGTATTTTCTTGAAATAAATTTTTTTATGATGGAGTCCTTAGAACCATAATCGATTCAATAAAGAGAGGGTTTATTGAGTGGTTCTTAAAATAGTTGCGACCAAATGATAAATAGTTATAGGACAACTATGTATCAAGTATAGGTCGTTGTATGTCATATGGGTTGGTTGTCCTCTCTTTACCAAGGAGTGTAGTGATACTAGTATGACATGCAGGTGAAGTGTATGACATCTCACTGAACGCGACCAATTTGCGGAACACTCTTCTGCCAAGAGGTATTCGTGAAGGGATGGATATAAGTGTCACTCTAACATGAGATCACCATAGTAGCTTGCAAGCAACCTACTGTACTTTGGTGCTGGACTACCAGGATTTTTAATCCAGTGACAGAAGGTTTCTGAGTACAGTAAAGTACTTGTGGAGTAGTGAGTGGATCAAGATGGGATTGACTCCTCAAATAGTTTGGAGTAAATGTCTCACTGTATTTTAATTTAGCAAAACCTCGGCTAGGGTAGTCCTTGTGAGAAGTCACAGGACTTATGAAGTTGAGACACTTTATGGATGAGCTGATTAAGGGTTGGCGGTTAAACCCAAAATCATCTTGAGCATTGAGGGTCAAAGGGATGAATTATATGGTAACCATATGCCAGAGGTTCTAGATTGTTGCTCTGCAACCTTTGTCCTATCTGGACGTCGTGTATCATTGCTAGATGGCGACTTCGATTAGTATTGAAAGTGTTCCAGTACTATCGGCTTAGTGTTCAAACCTACAATAGGGGATTCTGCCTGACTTGAAGATTGAGAAACTAAATGTTAGTAAATTAATTGAAGGATTAAATTGGCAATACGATTGCTGGCTAGCTCAATTTGATTGAGCTATGAAAATCTGGGTCAAATCAAATAGGATTTGGTTTGGGCTCAATTTAGGTAAGCCTAATGTTAACATCTGTACCCATTTAAATTCAAATTTTAAATTTGAATTTAAAATGGATGTTATAACCTCTCCCTAATTATCCCTCATTCCTTATCTTCCTCCTTTTTTTTCTCTATATGGTTTTCATTTTTGTGAGGCTAATGATGAGTTTTAAAAGGGGTGACTTTTAGCTAAAAATGAAGACAAAGGATTTCTTCCTAATCTTCCACCCCTTTTCTCTTCATAGTTTCCATTTTTATGGGACTGATGATTAGCATTAAAATAAGCGGTTTTTGGTTGAAAAAAAATGAAGGATTTATTCCTTATCTTCTACCTCTTTTCTATATTTTTATGGGACTGGTTAAAAGGGGTGGTTTTTGGCTGAAAAACAAAATGAAGGATTTCTTCCTTATTTTTCAACCTTTTTTCTCTTCACTATTTTAATTTTATGAAACTGGTGGTTGACATTAAAAGGGGACATTTTTGGCTAGAAATATTGGAAAAGGAAAAGATGGGAAGATGAGAGGTTTTTAGGGTGAAAGGGATCTGGCTATAAAGCCAGGTGTAAAAGGTTTTCTCCATAAGAAATCTTCTTCATCTAATTTGATCCTCCATGTTCTTTTACAACTCTGAGAGAACCTTGGTGTTGAAAAAAGAAATCTTATCATCGAAGCCTTGAAGAGGAGCTAGCACTCCGAAGAGGCTGTTCAGGACTAGAACCCCGGTGTGGATCACCTGTAGAGGCCATACACCTTTGTGTGGCTTGCAGAAGTACTACCTACCACTGCCTTTTATTGCTGCGAAAGTCGTTAAGCATCCAAAGGTAAAGGATTTTATAGTTACTGGTGACTTAGATATGATCTAAGCACTAGGCCATAAACATAGATATGATCATGTTATTTATATATACACATATTTCATCTGTGTACTTTTCTTTTATATACTTTTATATAATTTTTATAACATTATCCTATTGTAGGCTAATATTGGATTAGATCCAATATTTTATTACTTTCGTTGCTTATTTATTTTATAAAATTTTAAAATGCATACCTGTAGCCTACAAATAAATCAACCAACAATGGTATCAGAGCATAGTTTGTGCTCTTAGTTTCTATCGTGCTCTACTCTGGGATGGTCCAATGGGGAAGGCTACTGATAGTACCTTGGATCATTATGCCCAACGAGCATCTGGTAGGGATATCATGGATGCAGAAATGAGGGAGGGTATTGGTAGTACCTCGGTGCGTGGTGCTCAACTACTCACGACTCAAGAGTGCAATAGGCTATTGAGAGTACTTGAAGGCTGATTTGGTAGGAAGCAAGTACTTGGATTGGATGGATTCACCAGGCCGTTCGGTCATAGGAGAGAAGTAGGGTTTAAAGACATTTCTTCCCATTCAATGGGGTCTCCTATGGCTTATAGGGTGCCACTTGTGTCATGACCCATGAAGAAGAAAAGTGAAAAGAATATAGTTTAAAACTGTTTTAATTTTATTTTTGGATTGTATGATCATAAACTATTTTAATTTTTATAAAATTTATTTTACATGTTAAATTGAAATTGTTTTAATTTAAAAGTTTGTTGAATTTAATTAAGAAATTAAATTATCTTAAATGACAAAGAGATCTAGAAATATAATTTAAAGATCTTAAGTTATTTGCATAAGCTTTAAGGGTTATAGGTTAGCTTGAATTAGATCCTTAATTGTGTTAGACCTATGTTTAGACTAATTGGACTAAAAAGAGAACTTAAATCTAATCAAAAGTTGAGTTACGTTACCTTCTCTTTAGATCTCTCTAATTAGTTAGATTGATCAGTCCATAAATCTAAATGGACCTGATTTGTGTCTAAGATATGTCACACATTAAAGTAAAACTCTCTAAATTATTAGGTCCTTAAAAAATGAAGTTATGGGGATAACTAAGTCTTAGCCTCCCATTAATTGGATGGTAATGGGTCTAGTAGTTAGGTGATCATCGGTAGACCCAAAGGTCGAATGTTCATTAGGCTATTGAAATTGCCAATACTAATATGCTGGCTCAAGGACTCTCTTAATGGTGGTCAGGTGGGCTGGCCAAAGTTGGGCTTGACTATTTGTTGGTTAGAAGCATTGAATTTTGTCATATTAATGGTTAGACCTAACTAGGACTTTCAATAGGAGGCCCAATGGCCGATTGAAGTGCACTCTAGAGCAAAATTAATTACTAGAAGTTACTTGAAGAAGTAATCGGTTAAAGAACCTACCTTTAGATGCACATGGATGGGCTGGCCAAAGTCGGGCTCATGTATTGTCTATTGGATTCTAGTACCCACTAATGGATTCAAAGTAATTCTTTGGATTGGACGTAGAGGCTGTCAGTTTGAATAAAATAGTGGGAGAGCCTTTAGGCTAAAGTCTATATCTTTAGGATAATAATCATATACACTAATAGGTGTTTGGTTTTTCCTTTCAGATAATGTCTACCAACTTGTCGCTCAGATCATTGTTTGACAATAAAAAACTCATGGGTTCCAACTTTGATAGCTGGTATCAAAGGTTCAGGATTATCCTGGAGCATGAACGGATCCTTTATGTGATAACGAATCCAGCACCTGAAGTCCCTGCTCCTAATGCTCAAGGTTCGATCAGAGATACTTATCAAAATGGCTCTCTGATCAGACCACTATCCGATGCGTAATGCTAGCAGCGATGAATGACGAGTTCAGTCGCAAATTTGAGAAAGCCCAGCTAGAGAAAATTCTTCAAAAGTTGAAGGAATCCTTTGGCACACCAGACGATGTTGAGATGTACACGGTCTCCTGTGCCATCTACAAGGTGCGGATGCATGATGAGGCCTAGGTCACTAATCATGTATTGTACATGATCGAGATAATTGAGCGCTTGGGCAAACTCGATTGTCCCTTGCATGAACAGCTTGGAAAGATGCGATATTGAACTCCCTACCCCTTTCCTATCTTGACTTTCTTGATCATTATAGAATGAATAGGCCTATAGTAAACTACCATGGTCTACTTGGTTTACTGCAATTTTATGAGAAAGATCACCAGCTCAATAAAAGGGTGATGAATTTAGTGGGAGGTTCTTTGGGGATCGTTATCCCTTTAAGAAAAAAAAAGAAAAAAATAAAAGGAATAAGGTGCAACATGCTAGGGCCAGTCAGACCAAAAAGGTTAAGGCTGATCAGAGTATGGCAGAGTGCTTCTTTTTCAAGAAGCAGGATCATTGAAAGAGGAATTGTCCTCTTTATATTGCATCCCTAGACCCAAACAGGTCCAAGAAGAGGAAACAACAAGGAAATACTGAACAAGGTATTTATATGATAACGCTTTGTAGTTTCTCAATCTATGATACTACTAATTGAATTTTGGATACCGAAAGTCCAATTCATATATGCAATTCTTTGCAGGGAATTCAAGTTAGTAGAAGATTCGAAGACTGTGAGAGATTCTTAAACGTGAAAAATGGAAGCCAAATTTCAGTCCTGGCATTCGTCAAATTTTTTTTGAGTCTTGTATTCTAAATAAGTGTCATTATTGTCCATCTTTTATTTTAAATGTCATTTCTATAAGCCAATTGGCCATGTCTAGTTATGAACTATCAATAAAGAATGACATTTGCAAATCATTATAAATAGTTTGTTGTGATGAATGGATATATGAGTAATGATATATATATACTATCGCGACCTATTAGTGTAATGTATACATCTAGCAAACGCCATAGGATAAACGATATCAGTAATGCTTACCTTTGGCACTGCCAGCTAGGTCATATTAACAAGAACAAGATAAACAAGTTGAGACAAGAAGGTCTACTTGAGGTTAATGATTTTGAATCATTACCAACCTATGAATCTTGTACTTTGGGTAAAATAACCAAATCATCTTTTGGTGGAAAAATGAATGGGCCAATAAAATTCTAAGTTTGGTACATACCAATGTATGCGGACCTATGAATGTCAGTGCCAAGGGTGGGTATAATTTTTTCATTATGTTTACAGATGATCTTTCAAGGTATGGTTATATATTTTTGATGAGATATAAGTCTAAATCGTTTGAAATGTTCAAATGATATCATAATGAAGTAGAAAAATAAACTAAAAAGTTTATCAAAACCCTTTGATCAGATTGAGGTGGTGAATATCTTTCTAGTGAGTTTCTAACATATCTTGAGGAGAATGGGATTCTCTCTCAATGGACACCTCCAGGGATACCTCAGTTAAATGGAGTGTCTAAAAGGAGGAATCGAATCTTGTTAGACATGGTTCGGTCCATGATGGGCTTTGCTTCTCTATCGATCTTCTTTTGGGGTTATGCTTTAGAGTCCTGTGTTATCTTTTAAATGGAATTTCAAGTAAGTCCATTAACAAAACACCATATGAGATATGGATTGGGCATAAGCCGATACTCTCACACCTTCGGGTCTGGGTCTGCTCGGCTTATGTTAAACGTTTGGAAATAGATAAGCTTGGACCTAGGTCTAATCGGTGCGTATTTGTAGGGTATCCAAAAGAGTCTAAGGGGTACTACTTTTATTTGCCTGAAGAACAAAAGTTGTTCGTCAGTCTTAGGGCTATCTTTTTAGAAAATGAGTTTCTTGGTGAAGGAACTAGAGCTACTAAGGTTGAACTTAGTCAAGTTCAACAAGGAGAAAAACCGACACACTTAAGAGACAATAGAGAAGTGGTTTTGATTAAATCAAACTCAGAGCCCATACAAGAACCATTAAGGAGATCTAGTAGGGTACTACATCAACTGATAGATACTATGATTTCTTGGTCCGAGACGATGATCCTATTGAACTCGATGAGAACAATGAAGATCTGATCACCTATATGGATGCAATGCAGAGGTTTGACTTTGAGAAATGGCTAGAAGCCATGAATCTAAAATGAAGTCTATAAAAATCAACAATGTATGGACATTTGTTGATCCACCCGAGGGGATAAAACCCATTGGGTGCAAATGGATTTTCAAAAAAAAAGAGGCACAGATGGTCAGGTAGAGACCTATAAAGCCCGTCTGGTTGCCAAGGGGTATCGTCAATGTTATGGTATAGACCATGATGAGACATTTTCTTCTGTGGCAATGCTTATACTTGCTTTAGCAGCACACTTTGATTATGAAATATGGCAAATGATGTCCAAACAACTTTTCTGAATGGTGAGCTGGAAGAGGAAATGTATATGATACAACTTGAAGGGTTCACATCCACAGATGAGTCAAAAGTGTGCAAGCTTCAAAGATCCATTTATGGATTGAAGCAGGCATCTCGGAGTTGGAATATGCATTTTGATAAATGTATCAAGACGTATGGTTTCGTTAGGAACAGAGAAGAACCTTGCATTTATAAATGGGCCAATGGTTCTGTGATTGTATTCCTTGTGTTATATGTGGATGACATCCTCTTAATCGGGAATGACATCCTAGCGCTGCAGGGAATAAAGGTCTGGTTGTCATCTCAATTTTCTATGAAGGACTTGGGTGAAGTCTCTTATATACTTGGTATGAAAATCTATAGAGATAGATCTAGGAGGCTTCTAGGATTATCCCAATCTACGTACATAGATACTACTGAAATGGTTCAAATAAAGAATTTCAATAAGGCTATCTCCCAATAGGCCATGGAATTTCTCTCTTCAAAATGGATTGTGTGATAACTCCTGAGGAGAGAGATCATATGAGTAAAAATCCATATGCTTCGGCAGTGGATTCTATCATGTATGCCATGACATGTATTAGATCAAACATGACATATTCACTTGGGATAGTGAACAGATACCAGTCTGACCCAAGTGAAGCTTATTGGAAAGTAGTGAAAACTATCCTTAAGTATTTGTGAAATGCTAAGGACCAATGGCTATTTTATGAAGAACATGACTTAAAACTTATGGGGTATACTGACTCCAGTTTTTAGTTAGATAGGGATGACAACAAGAGTATGCTAGTTTATTTTTACCCTAAATGGAGGAGTGATCTACTGGAAAAATTCCAAGCAGCACACTGTGGCGAACTCTGTTTGTAAGGCGAAATATGTTGTAGCATCGGATGTAGCAAAGAAGCTATATGGTTGCAAAAATTTCTCGGTGAGCTTGGAGTGGCATCC
>UESW01003411.1:0-31823 GCA_900491605.1 Calamus simplicifolius
CCATTCATGTAGTTTTTGATGAATCTTTAGCAACCAGTTCTGAAAAGATTGATGATGAGGAAGATACAAACATAATTGAAAAAGATCTTGAAAAACTTAATATTGAAGTATCTTCTGATCATGAGCAAGAAGCTAAAGATGATGATTCACATAAGGACGATGATGTCAATATTGATCATAATGATGTAGATCTTCCAAGAGACTGGAGATATGCTCATAGTCATCCCAAGGAATTGATTATAGGCGATCCATCTCAAGGAATAAGGACTAGATCATACATGAGAAATATTAGTAATCATCTTGCATTTGTATCGCAAATTGAACCTAAATCTATAGAAGAAGCTGAAAAAGATAATAATTGGATGTTAGCAATGCAAGAAGAACTAAATCAATTTACTAGAAATAATGTTTGGACTTTAGTTGAAAGACCTAAAAATCATTCTGTAATAGGATCAAATGGATTATAGAAATAAACTAGATGAAAATGGCATTATAATTAGAAACAAAGCTAGATTGGTTGCTAAAGGATATAATCAAGAAGAAGGTATTGATTTTGATGAAACCTTTGCACCTGTAGCTAGATTAGAAGCCATTAGGCTATTACTTGCATTTGCATGTCATATGAACTTTAACTTATTTCAAATGGATGTAAAAAGCGCATTTTTAAATGGATTTATAAATGAAGAAGTTTATGTAGAACAACCACCAGGTTTTGAAGATCATGAATTTTCAAATCACGTTTTTAAATTGCACAAAGCTTTATATGGTTTGAAACAAGCACCTAGAGCTTGGTATGATAGGTTAAGTAAATTCTTAATAGAAAATGATTTTGTAAGAGGAAATGTTGATAAAACTTTGTTTTTGAAAAGAAAAAGTAAAGATTTACTTGTAGTACAAATATACGTAGATGACATTATTTTTGGTGCTACTAACGATTCTCTTTGTCAAGAATTTGCAAAGTTAATGCAGGGAGAATTCGAGATGAGCATGATGGGAGAACTCAACTTCTTCCTTGGACTCCAGATCAAACAATGCAAAGAGGGAATCTTTATCAACCAAACCAAATACACAAGAGAACTACTCAAAAAGTTTGGTATGGAAACAATGAAACCCCTCGGAACTCCAATGAGTCCTTCATGCAAGCTGAACAAAGATGAAGAAGGTAAAAAGATTGATCAAAAGTATTATCGAGGTATAATCGGATCCCTTCTTTATTTAACAGCAAGTAGACCAGACATTATGTTTTCAGTATGTTTATGTGCTAGATTTCAATCTGAACCTAAAGAATCACATTTAATAGCTGTTAAAAGAATTTTAAGATATCTAAATGGAACTAAAAATGTAGGTTTATGGTATTCTAGAGATTCTACATTAAACCTAATTGCATATTCGGATTCTGATTATGCTGGATGTAAATTAGATAGAAAAAGCACAAGTGGTGCATGCCAATTCTTAGGTAGTAACTTAATCACATGGTTTAGCAAAAAGCAAAATTCAGTTGCATTATCAACTACTGAAGCTGAATATGTAGCAGCTGGAAGTTGCTGTGCGCAAATCCTATGGATTAAGCGACAACTTGAAGACTATGGTATCACACTTAATAAAACTCCCATAAGATGTGATAACACTAGCGCAATCAACTTAACTAAAAATCCGATTCAACACTCAAGAACAAACACATAGAAATTAGATATCATTTTATAAGGAAACATGTAGCTAATGATGAAATTTGTTTAGATTATGTAAACACTGAAGAACAATTAGCTGACATATTCACTAAACCTTTAAATGAAGAAAGATTTTGTTATCTTAGAGGAGAGTTAGGAATTTGTAATCCTTTTGAATAAATTTTGAAACCTCTAAGGAAATATATCTAGAGTTCTTTCAAATTCTCAAAATCTTAAGGAAATTTTATCTAGAACTCATATCAATTTGATCTCTCAAAGTCCATGATTTTTAATCATACTCAAAGATCATTTTCCGGACTCAATTCGGATTCTCTGAATCTTAATCTATTTTTTCTCTGAAATTGTCCGGGAGCCGACTCGAGAGTATCGGAGTCGACTCGAGTTTCTGCTGAAACTCAGGAGTCGACCCCTCCTCTGAGCGAGTCGACTCGAGATCGTGTCCGTGCTCTGTGACTAGTCGGGAGCCGACTCCACACTTTGCGCGAGTCGACTCGACGTGGTCCCAGTCTGATTATTTAGGGTACGAGTCGACCCCACGGACATTTCACTCGTTCCAAATCTTTCCAAATCCTCTCCAAAACTTTCCCAAAACCCTCCAAACCTCAAATAACCTCTGATTAACCACTCCTTGAAGATCAATGGCACCCAAAACCCAAGGAGCTAGCACTAGTGGCGCCGGTGTGAAGAGGAAGAGGACCGTTCGACGACCCGTCCGCGAGCCGTCTACGGATTCATCCTCTACCCCTTCTGCGAGTGATCCTCCTGCTCCAGCTCCTACCCTTCAGGTAGATCATCTTGCTAGTAGGGTTGTCACCACAGGAAGAAAGGTTGATTTTGAATTGTTTGAAAATGAAGGATTCATGATAGGTAGACAACTAATTGAGATGGGATTTGAGTGTATATGTTCATTGGACTGTCCCGCCTACCCTGCTCTAGTTAAAGAGTTTTACAAGAATTTGACCAGAGAAGATGATGGCTTGGTGAGCAAGGTTAGAGGCATTGGTCTGAACATTACATCCTCTATTCTATCTAGATTATTGAAATTACCCTTGTCTGGACCATCTACCTTTGCCCCAGAAGATAGATCTCCAGCCCTCACTCGACTATTGAACCGAAATTTTGAAGGATTTGAAGAAGTGTTTGCTAGTCAATTGCCTTTGGAATTAAGACTTCTCCACAATATCTGTAGCAGGATTTTGTTTCCCAAAACCGGCATATTCGACTATGTTTCTGAGCGAGATATTTTTGTTATGGATGTTGTTGTTTCTGGGAAACCTATCAATCTACCTCGGATGATAATATGGTACATTGCAGATTGTGGCGGGAAAAAGAAATCAAGTTTGCCCTATGGCATGGTTTTATCTAAATTATTTCAAAGCCAAGGAATTGTTATTGGTGATAGTGAGCTGAAAAAGGAACTAAGGCATACGGACTTTTACTCTTTGGCCACTATACATCGAATGGGGTTTGTTAAGAAAAATGGCAATTGGGAGAGAAAGAATGTTACAGAGGACAGAGACATAGATGCTGAGGCCCCCAGACCTTCCTTGAGACATTCATCACCTGAGCCTCCTCAGTGCTCGTCTGTTCCAGAGTCTGTTCCTGCTCCTGCTTATGATTCTACCCCTGCTCCTGTTGTTGCTCCTGCTCAGTCTTCCATATTTTCATCTGGTAGTTTTTCTGATATACAGTTAGATCAGCTTCGATCATTATTCAAATCTGAGTTAAGTGATCATGAAATCAGACTGAAAGAAGAATTTAATGAAAAGTATATGAACTTAAAAGAAGCCTTATATTCTCTCAGTGATCGAGTTGCATCGATTGAGTCTACTCTCAGTTCATCTACCAGTTCCTTAAGTGAAAACTTAAAGAATATCTTTGGAGAACTTAAGGATATCTGCGGTGACTCAGAGACATACTCCCAATGCAACGCTGAGCTTTAAGAAAAAATTACATCTGCTTGTACTTTTGTTGATGATAAACTCAAAGACTACGTTAGACTTCAATGTGAAGGGATGAAGCAGATTGTTGATCACTTGAATAGAATTACTAGAAGAAATTTTTAAGTTTTCATGTAATCTCTTTTTGATGTAATCAAGTTTACTTTCAATGCAATGAGCAAGTTTACATTTTCATGTACTTTCATTTTAATGCAATGAGAAAGTTTGATGCATTACTTTTGTCTATTTCAATTGTAAGTATCCTTGAATTTTCTTGAATGATAATCCTCAATTGATAAGTTTAAATGGAAAATGATAAAGAATGTTAGTGATATTAAACTTCCTAACCTTTTTGTTGATTACAAAAAAGGGGGAGAGTTTTTATTCAATCGTATATGCCTTGCCTTCAAATCATTAAAGTTTAATTTTGAAAGAGGGAGAGCATAAGGGGAAGAGATAAATTGAATTTCATAAAGGAAATGCTTAAGTTTCTGATTTTGAAAAATTTTGAATGATTTATAAAATTAAGGTTCATAGGGGGAGCTACCTCATTGAGGGGGAGCCTTTCCATGAACACAATAGTTGATTTTGGAATCACAAATTTTTTCAATTTTATAATGCATATACTCAATGTTTTTGTCATCATCAAAAAGGGGGAGATTGTTGAGAAATTATTGAAACATAATTGCCCCAACTTTATTGATTTTGATGATTTCCAAAAGCCATGAGTACCTTAAAGGATACAATGTGTTTATTTATCAAAAACCTTGAGCTTATTCAAATTGAAAGGAATGAACTATCATTGTTATATTAAATGAGTTTTGAATCTATTAGAAAAAGGAGTTTCAAGCTCTATGCTTAAAAGATTTCAAAAAGGAATTTTTACACATTATAATTCAATCGATGAATTCTTGAAACATGTCTTGAATCCATGATAAATGTCATATTTAATGTATTCAAGTCAAATTTATATTTTAAATTTAATTGGGACAAGTTTTAAAGTCTATCAGAACATTTTTCTGATTTTTGTATCGGTCCCGAGCCGACTCAAGGGTTTCCGAGTCGACTCCTCAAAATGTCTGATTTTCTCGAGTCGACCCTTGGTTTTCAAGAGTCGACCCCTGACTCCTTGCGAGCCGACTCCTGTCTGTGCGAGCCGACTCCGCTCAAACAACAGAACCCATGTTTTTTGAACACTTCTCGAGTCGACTCCCCATTTTCCTCGAGTCGACTCCCGACTTTCAGGAGCCGACACTTTAGTTTTCGCGAGTCGACCCTTCAATGCTTAAAATGTTTCTATTTTTAGTAATCGACTTCGAGCCGACTCCCACAAAGCTCGAGTCGACTCCGCGAAATCTGGGCGCGATTTTTAACGATGACACATCAGCCCCAACGGTTAGATTTTCAAATAACGGCTATTTTTCTTTGTCTCTAACGAATATATTTTTGTAGATTCTATAAATAGAGGAGCTCTTTTCAAATCAAAACAACGAAGAGAAAATCAAAAAGAGAGAAAAGAATATCATTTGAAAAGAGGGAAAAACAGAGCATATTGGAAAAATCATCTAGCTCAAAGGAGAGTGATTCAAAAGGAGTGAAATCCAAGTGGAAGCTTCGTCTGCTCCTTCTCATCAATCCACAAGAGTTAAAAGAAAATCCACAAGCATTTCAAAGGTCAAATCGGAGGATTTTTCAAAAGGGAGAAAAAGCTTCATCTCAACTCCAAAGTCTTCAACGGTCAAGAATCTTGCTGAGGCGTGATTCAACGTTTCTAGAGGAGTTAAAGAGAAGAAGGAAGAAAGCCCAAGCCTCTACCATCTGCAATACTATCAGGCTTTTCTAACCTTTTATTATTTTGTACTTCATTTGTATATTTGCTCAAGGGGAGCACTTCATTGTTCAAACACTATCATTCTTATTGTTTGCTGATTCAATCAGTGGATTGAATCAGTGGAGGTTGGTATACCTCGTTACAAGCCGGAGTGCTTGTGTTGGGTTAGTTGTGAGCCCTAGAAAAACAACGTGTAGGGTTTTGTGCTGGTAAGCCCGAGTTAAAACCAGCTGGGTTCGTTGTGCACCCGGTAAAACAACAAGTTTGAGTTGTGAGCTTGGAAAACAACTCGGCTGTAATCTAGAGAGATTATAGTGTGGACCCAAGTGAATCTTGGGAGTGGACGTAGGTGTTGATTGCACCGAACCACTATAAAATTATCTTGTGTTTGCCGTGATATATTTTCTCTCTCTCTATCTCACTTTATTAATTGCTTGTGCATTGCTTATTAGTTAATTTCACTTACTTGCACATCTTGAACAAATCAGTTTAAATCTTCTAAAAAGTCTTAAATTTTTAAGAACCCAATTCACCCCCCCCCCCTTGGGTTGCCATCTGGGCCAACAGAGACCCAACTATGTTCCGCTACATGAATAAGGTGCGATCCCAAGCCTCTCGATTTGCATATTTCCACGTCAGCTACATTCCCCAGGCGGAAAATGCCAGGGCTGACGTGTTGTCTCGCTTGGCCATTTCGGCCGATGGAACCTTGGGGAGGACGTACGTGGAGCACCTGCAAGTCCCAAGCATTGAAGCGGCAGTGGAGGAGGCAATGCCGGTCGAGCAGAAGCCTTCCTGGATGGATGCTTATGTCCGATATCTCACTGACGGCACCCTCCCTGAAGACCTGGCCGAGGCCAGACTGCTCAGGCGATGGGCCCCGAAGTTCCTGATGATGGATGGGAAGCTCTACTGAAGATCATTCTCATACCCAGTCCTCAAGTGCGTCGGGCCTACTGAAGCTGACTATATCTTGCGAGAAATTCATGAAGGCATGTGCGGGAGTCATCCGGGGGGCAGAGCCCTGGCGTTCAAGGCCCTGCGGTAGGGGTATTATTGGCTGACCATGAGGGAGGACACGGCCGAGCTTGTCAAGAAGTGTGATAGCTGCCAGCGCCATGCTAACATCCAGCGGCAGCTGGCATCTCAGCTAACCCCTTTGGCACCACCTTGGCATTTCGCCCAGTGGGGGATGGACATCTTGGGGCCATTCCCTCCTGCCTCCGGTCAGCATAAGTTCCTGCTGGTAGCTATCGACCACTTCACCAAATGGATCAAGGCTGAGGCGCTTGCCAAGATCACCGAGGGCAAGGTGAGGGCTTTCTTCTGGAAATCTATAATATGTCAGTTTGGGCTACCGCATACTCTGGTCACCGACAACGGCCAATAGTTCGACAACGCACCCTTCCAAGGATTCTGCACCGAGCTCGACATCCATCAACGGTTCACCTTTGTAGGGCATCCTCAGACCAATGGAGCGGCCGAGGTGACCACCGCATCATTCTCCAAGGACTGAGAGCCCGACTAGATGACTGCAAAGGACGGTGGGTGGAGGAGCTCCACAATGTGCTATGGGCCTACCACACAATGCCTCAGGCCCCCATCGGAGAAACTTCCTTCAGCCTCGTCTTCAGATCCGAAGCAGTCATTCCTGTAGAGATCGGTGCCCCGAGCCCCAGAGTGGAAGCCTACAGCGAAGAAGACAATCCGAACCAGTTGCAGGCCAACCTCGACCTGGTGGAAGAGGTACGGGACTGAGCGCGACTCCGAATGGTAGCCTACCGACAGCGAGCGGCTAGATATTACAACGCTCGTGTCTACCCAAGGGCCTTCTTGCCGGGGGACCTCGTCCTTCGTCGAGCTGAAATCTCAAAACCGACGGAAGGGGGCAAGCTAGCACTGAACTGGGAAGGACCCTACCAGATCACCGAGGCACTCCGCCACAAAGCGTACAAAATAGAAGAGCTGGACGAAAAGCTGCTCCCATGAATGTGGAACGCCGATAACCTTCGTCGGTATTATCAGTAGCATACTCTTTCTTTACATGAAATTTTGCGATTGTATTCTCTTGGGGCTCCCGCCCCGTACTTGAAACTAATAAACAGAGGTTTAAGCATCTCAGCTTCTCAACAAAAAGCCCGAGGCCAGACTCAGCATGAAAAGCCTAGTGTACCACTGGCAGACCGATGTACCATCGGCTCTCAGTAAAAAGCCCAATATACCATTGGCATCGAAGACCCGATGTACCATCGAATTCAAAAAGCCCGAGGCCAGACTCAGCATGAAAAGCCCAGTGTACCACTGGCAAACCGATGTACCATCGGCTCTCAACAAAAAAGCCCGATGTACCATTGGCATTGATGACCCGATGTACCATCGAATTCAAAAGCCCGAGGCCAGACTCGGCATGAAAAGCCCAGTATACCATTGGTAGACCGATGTACCATCGACTCTTAACAAAAAAGCCCAATGTACCATTGGCAACGAAGACCCGATGTACCATCGGATTCAAAAAGTTCGAGGCTAGACTCGGCATGGAAAGCCCAGTGTACCACTGGCAGACCGATGTACCATCGGCTCTCAACAAAAAAGCCCAATCTACCATTGGCAACGAAGACCCGATGTACCATCGGATTCAAAAAGCCCAAGGCTAGACTCGGCATGGAAAGCCCAGTGTACCACTGGCAGACCGATGTACCATCGGATCTCAACAAAAAAGCCCAATGTACCATTGGCAATGAAGACCCGATGTACCATCAGATTCAAAAAGCCCAAGGCTAGACTCGGCATGGAAAGCCCAGTGTACCACTGGCAGACCGATGTACCATCGACTCTCAACAAAAAAGCCCAATGTACCATTGGCAATGAAGACCCGATGTACCATCGGATTCAAAAAGCCCAAGGCCAGACTCGGCATGGAAAGCCCAGTGTACCACTGGCAGACCGATGTACCATCGGCTCTCAACAAAAAAGCCCAATCTACCATTGGCAACGAAGACCCGATGTACCATCGGATTCAAAAAGCCCAAGGCCAGACTCGGCATGGAAAGCCCAGTGTACCACTAGCAGACCGATGTACCATCGGATCTCAACAAAAAGCCCAATGTACCATTGTCAATGAAGACCCGATGTACCATCAGATTCAAAAAGCCCAAGGCTAGACTCGGCATGGAAAGCCCAGTGTACCACTAGCAGACCGATGTACCATCGGCTCTCAATAAAAAAGCCCAATGTACCATTGGCATCGAAGACCCGATCTACCATCGGATTCAAAAAGCCTGAGGCCAGACTCGGCATGGAAAGCCCAGTGTACCACTGCATATCGATGTACCATCGTCTCTCAACAAAAAAGCCCAATGTACCATTGGCATCGAAGTCCCGATGTACCATCGGATTCAAAAAGCCCGAGGCCAGACTCAGCATGGAAAGCCCAGTGTACCACTAGCAGACCGATGTACCATCAGCTCTCAACAAAAAAGCCCAATGCACCATTGGCAATGAAGACCCGATGTACCATCAGATTCAAAAAGCCCGAGGCCAGACTCGGTATGGAAAGCCCAGTGTACCACTGGCAGACCGATGTACCATCGGCTCTCAATAAAAAGCTCAATGTATCATTGACATCAAAGATCCGATGTACCATCGGATTCAAGAAGTCCGAGTCATTCTCAGCGGCCAAAGATCGATGTTTCATCAGTGCTCAAAAGCTCGAGTCCCCGGGGGGCGGACACGACCCGTCTCCCTTAGCTCTCCCAAAAGGGCCCTGCCCTATATGACTAAGTTGAAGTTGCGTGAAAAATAAAAGCTGCCCCTCGGTGCTGACGAAGCCCTCAAGGGTCCCACGTTAGCAACCCAGGGACTCAGAGAAGAGATCACAGTTAGAAGTTTCATTGATGGAAAAATTATACTTCATTAACATTAGTGTATACAAAATGCCGACCAAGTTAGACTTAGTACAAAAACAAAAATGAACTACAAAATCAAGGTCCGGCCGTGGGCTCGCCATCCGAGGCCTCATCGGACTCTTGGTCCGGCTTGATGTCCATGACCTGGGGGAGGTTCAAAACTCGGGCAACTTTCTCCTTGGCATCGTCAAACCCTTGGACGTAGAAATCTGCATTAGCTTCAACCAGCTCGTGGCTGAAGTACTCCGATGCCTTGAACTCCTCCACGACCGCCGCAACCCTGGCCTCGGCAATAGCCTCCACCTCAGCGACTCGAGCCTCCTTCTCCGCCACTAGAGAGACTGCTGCCGCCCTCTCGGCCTCCATGGCCTTCACCTCTTCCTCGGCCCGCTTCGCCCGATCCTCGGCCTTCTGAATGGCCGAGTTTAAGTCGGCTATATGGAGGTTTCGGGCTTCAATCGTGCCCTCGGCCTCTGTGAGCTGGTTGAGCACCGCCCGCCATCGGTCAACCTTGGCCTCGGCTCTGCTCTCAGCCTCCTTTATTTTATCGGCACATTCGGCCTTACTAATTCCAAGGCCTTCTCCGCAGCCTCGGCCCGGGCCTGGGCATCCTCGGCATCCTGCTGGACTTGACGGGCAATAGCTTCCCCCTCGCCGATGGCCTCCCAAGCGAGCATGACAGAGTTGGTCACCTGCACTCAGAGTGTCAGCTATGCAAATTGCTTAAGTGCTCTAAACTAAGGGCAAGAAGAAAAAATACTTACTCAAACAAGAGCTGAGAAGACCTCCCGAAAGAACTTATTCGCCCCCAGGGTTTGGAGCTCCTCTTGAATATCAGGCTGAACGACGTAGGACATGAGTTGTTCAGCCCGGCGCCCATCGTTTATCAAAGAAAAACCGCAAGGGATCGGCCCAGCCCTGTTCCCCTCGGTGGTCCCGAAATACTCCGGCTCGGCGTGCGGAGGGCTGCTCACAGGCATCTGCTCGGGGGGTAGCTCGCTGCCCCTGATGGCCCTTCCCCCCAACTCTTGTCTACTTTGGCTGGGGCAGGTTCATTAGGAGCTTGGGGTTCCTCCATTGCTGTCGGCTCCTCCATCATCGCCCCCTCGGCCGCTGCCCCTCTGGTGGGGTGTCAGCCGTTAGGTCCACCTCTGGGGCTGGTGGAGGCTCGCTCTGCTCGGCCGACGGAGATGCCCTCACAGTAAAGCGCTTGGAGGCCGGTGCCTGCTGCCCCTCTCTCGGGCCACCCCGGACCCTCATCATCTTGACTGCGGCCTTCTTGACCATGGCAGTCGGAGGCTTCATTGCTGCATAGCATCAGTCAGAGTCAGTTAAAAAAAAGAAAAAAGAAGAAAAAGAAGAGAGGAGAAGGAGGAGGAAGGGGCAATTTGGCTAAGTGCTGGGCGTCTATTACTCGCCGCTCTGTGTGGTGAGGCCCGCCAACTGGAGGTTGTGCTCCAACAGAAGCAAGCTGTATCTGGGGATGTTGGCAGTCAACAGTTGTCCCAACGCTTCTTGATCTCCTAGGAGGACGGTGGAGTTCATGTTGGGTCGGAGGTCAGGTTGGGGTCCCCCCACCAGGACTTGACTTGATCAAGGACAACAAAAAGAAATGGGATTTCCATCCCTTGACCGAGGTAGGGAGAAGAAGCTTGAGGACTTGACCGGGTCGGGGCTAGAATAGCCACCAACCCCTCTGTTGCCTGAGGGTGTAAAAGCAGTGGAAGAGAGAGAGTCGTGGGGTGATTTGGAGGTGGTGGCAAAGGATAAGAAAGGCACAAACAGTACGAAGGGAGTTTGGGACCAGTTGAGCATGAGTCAAAGAGTAATAGTCCAAAAGGTTAATAAAAAAGGGATGAAAGGGTAGACGAAGGCCTAACCTAAGGGAAATCTCGTAAACGACCACTCTGCCAGGCCGGAAGGAGACCATCCTATCATCGGGGGTCGGAAGGAAGAGCCCAACATCTCGGGGTACTTGGTAATGGGCCCTACTTTTGGCTAAGTCTTGACCCATTACTGTGGAGGCGGTCCCCTCCGGGGATTCCGCCCCCGCCATCAAAGAGGCGCCGGCCGCCGCTTGGCGCCTCCTCGTTGGGGCCCAACCGGCCACCGCCGAGCGTCCCCTTGCAGGAGCTCTGTTAGCAGCCGGTCTTTGGGACAAGGGAAGACGGTCCTCTGGATCAGAGGACCATGAAGAAGAAGGAGATGAAGAGGAACGAACCTCGAGGGAGAAATACGGTTGTTATAGGGAGCAGAAGAAGTCCAGGATGGCGAGGAGGCCATGACAAAAGTTTGGGAAAGAGGAAGGAAGGATCAGGAAGGACAGAAGGCTAACCTGGAGAAAGAAATGGCGGGGGGCGATTCTCAGGTTGCAGAGGGAGCAGAGGACCAGAGGAAGAAGATAACTGAAGTAAAATGACGAGTATTCAGCCTTCGCCCGGGTTTTGTCAAGTTTCAAATCATCCCGCCTCGATTTGCCAGCCACGCGGACTCCCGCTATAGGCTGGGCCACCTCGGCAGGCGTCCGACGCTTGGAACAAACCGCCTCCGACCAATGATGGGACACCGCTGATGCCAACGCCATGATGGCAATGATGGCGGCCGCTTTTCGTGAGTTTCAAAAGGACAACCCTGCCTTGAGGGCGATCACGGCAGATCGGACGGACAGTAGCGACTGCCCCTTCATATCCTCAAGTCGCCCATGCTAAGTTATCGCAGCATCTAGAGACACGTGTCCAGGAGCAGTTGGCAGCAGACGGGGATCAGCCACTAGGGAGGTGACACCCCTTTCGCTTTGCCAAAGTGGACCCGCTCCGTCTCATGGGCGAGGGGGCATCTGATATGGCTAATCTAGTACCGTCAGGGTTAACGGTAAAGGAGACTAATGGCGTCACGCTTCGGCCTCCGAGGCCAACCTCCGAGGCCCACCTCCGAGGCCAACCTTCGAGACCCGCTTCGGAGCCTTCAACATCTGAGGCCCGCTTTGGCCTCCGGGGCATCCGTCATGGTCTGACCCTTGGGACCCAGTAGCTTATAGCAACAGGCCACCTGGCACGCCCACGCGGCCCACTACTCACCTGCTACGATGCATCGCCATGCCTTATTAAGGCGTATGGTTCACCACGCGTCCATAACAGTACGTGGCCATACCCCGTTACGGTGTGCAACCCATTATTCACCTACGACTATGTATGGTCATATCCCGTTACGGCGTACGACTTACCACTTGCCTGCGGCTGCATACGGCCATACCTCTTAACGACGCATACCTGATGCAGTCGCAGCCTCCCGACACTTGTAAGACCGTATTGGCGGGTGGCAAATCAAGCAGGACACCTCTGATGCACAGTAACAATACGGCCTATCATTGTCAGCCCTTCCTTTTTGTCCGTTATCGAATGGGGATATCATGAAATCGGTAACCTTCTGGAAGCATGGAGGGAGGGTGACCTTTGAACATGTATAAACGCTCACATTTACAACGAGGAAAGGATCCTGAACCCTAACTCTCTAGCTTTCTTCTGCTAGCCAACTCTTGTCTATTCACAAGTGACTGACTTGAGCATCGGAGGGTCCCCATCGGAACATTCGGTCTTCGGAAACTTTTCTTGTAAGAGTCCAACAAGGAGGACCTCCATTTTTCTGGCGTTCAAGGAAGGTGTCTCGGCGTCAATACATTCTATAAGGATTATTTTGCTTAAAGCTTAAATTGGTGGAATAAATATTCTTATTTTGGTTAAATAGTGGAGATAGATTATTATTCGTCGGTAGCTTGTCAGGGGGATTAAGTCTACACCATTCCAATGAGGACAGTTACGAATCATGTTCAAGGTAGAAATAGACCCAAAAAAAAATTTAAAAAGTTATAGTTGATAATTTAAAATTAAACAATCTAAAATTCAGAGTTAATCAGATCAGAGTGGGTTAACTTAAAAAAAAAAGGGCATCATTTTTTATCTGAAGACTTGGTGCTTAAAAAAATTCACATGAATCGATCCAATGGGAAAAAAAAAAAACTTTAAATTAGCTTAATATTTGGCTGACAAGAAATAAGATTGAGGAGATGGTCACACCCCAGATGATCGCCGTGCTCTCTCTCATGCCAAGGAGTACACTCGCTGTTATGTTGGTGTTCATACTGACGGACCTGGCCACTGAGACTCTCCTACTGCTTTGGCAGCGAATCGGACTACGGTTTTCATCTCTTGGGCATCCCTACCTCCGGGTTACATCAAAGTGAACTTTGACGGCTCTGTCTCTGATCGTACTGCTGGTTCTGGCTTTGTCATCCGTGGGTCGAAGGGTCAGTTACTAGCAGTTGGCGGTCACAGCTCTATTGATATTTTGGTTCCTATGGCAGAGCTACAGGCTGCATGGGCTGATATCACAATACTGTTCGACTATTATTATAGATCTTTATTTATTTGAGTTTGAGAGTATTCTTTTAGATAATAAAAAATTATAAATCCTGGCCGATGAATTTGGCATTCTAATCTCTGTTCAGCTTCTCTGACATGATGTGATAGCCTGTCTGTAACAAAAAAAAAAAAAAACGCCTTTTGTCCAAAGAAGCATGGTGGCTGATCACTTTCTTAGTACTATTAATAATCTTTATTTATTTGAGTTTGAGGTACACTAACTCTTTCCTTCACATTTGTTGCAACTTAGTTTCGAGAACTCACACAAGCCAATTACATTAAATTAACCTCAAAGTCTTTCCTATATTTCAGACCATTGCAGTTTTATTAACCTAAGAGGACCTTTTAAGCCTCACATAGGTTGAACACAGTTTTGTAACTTAAGAGAACCTTGAGCTTCACATAGATTGAATGCAGTTCTATGGCCTAAGAAAATCTTAAGCCCCACATCCATTGAATGTGGTTCTACAACCTAAGAAGACTTTAAGCCTCACACAAATCAAATGTAGCTCTACCAACCTAAGAGAACCTTATTGAATGCGGTAAAACCGACTTAAAAGGACCTTATTGAATGTGGCTCTATTGAGCTAAGAGGACCTTGAAGTCTTGTATAGATCAAATGCAATTCTTGTTAGAAAATTGTTTTGTTTTTGCAAAAAAATCCTTCCTAGAAAATGCTAAAGAATTAATCTAAAAATATAAATATAAAATATAAACGAAATATAAAAAGAATCTTGCTGGTCGATGCATGTTAGACACTGCCCTAAGTTTTCATTCCCTCGTGTAGGTTATAGGTGATCTGTCCCTAAGGTATAATAATTCGGCTCGATCCGATCCTTCTATCATGAGCACGATCGTGTGGAGGTGCAACCCAATGAAACCTTCAGATATCCAAAGAAAATAATATAAATATAATAATAAAAAATAATTAAATAAAGCTTTCACTAGAAGCTGGTTGAGACACAGAACTCCAAGTTCTTGCAACAGCAGAATCTCAAAAATAATAAGATAAATTTTTTAGGATTTGAATCCCTCTATCTCTATTTTTCTTTTCCATACATACATACATACATACATATATATATATATATATATGGTCGTTTGGCCTTTGTTACCATTCCTCCCGAAACGAAAGGAAATGCAAAACGCTCGAGCGAACGCTCAAGCATTTGCAGAAAGGACACGCACGCTCGCTGGCGAGCGTTCGTCCAACGTCCCTCACGTGGGTCTTTTATTTTTTTTCTTTTATTTTAAAACTTTTTTAAACAGTTAAAAAGCCAACAATCCTTCATAAAATTTTTAAATAAAAAATAAATAAATAGTATAATATTAATTTCAGGGCATCTTATACTGTGCAACAGGTGTGGTGTCCTATGGACTTGAACCTCACTTAGTGTTGATTGTATACATATGAAGGAACCATAGTGAATTAGACCTTGAACTAGATCTTTAAGTCAGACTTCTACTAATCACACACACAGTATAGATCAATTGGATTTAAGCGGTCAGCACATATTAAAGTCCTTGAGCTTAATACCTTAATTTTTATGATAATTTCTTAAGGTTAGGCTAAACCTTTAGTCATGGCCTAATATGGGTGAATCCTCTAAGGATATTTAGGGCTAATACCCTGCAGATAACCTACCTCGGATCCATTAAGAGTATAACTCAACCTTATACAAATTTATTTTGTTACTTTATAAGAGCACTTATCATAGGGATGGGATAAAAAAAATTTCAAAAATTTGTGCTCTAACATGATCCCTCAATTAGCTTCGTTTCTACCATATTGAAACTCATTCATAGGATCTCCAATCACAGAGGTTGGGTATCCACTGGTGACCAAATAATGGGCTTAAGCCCCATCCCCCTCGATGAATCTAAGACTCCACTCCTAGATAATCCCTTGGTTAATTGATCTGTCAAATTCTTCTCGGATTTGATATATTCCAAGGAGATAACATCATTTTTCGTATGTTGTCTTATAGACTTATGATGAAGCCATATATGGTGATTCATCTTTTTATTAGTACTCTTTTGATTAGTCAGTTCAATTACGGCCTTATTATCACAATGGATTGATATAGCTGGAACTGGCTTACGTACCAAATGTAGCTCTAATATTAGATTTTTTTATCCACTCTGCCTCATTATAGATGGTATCCAGAGCTATCAACTCGGCCTCCTTGGTGCTTCTAGAAATGATAGTTTTTTTAGTTGATCCCCAGGTAATAGTAACACCGCCAAGAAGAAAGAAATATCCAGTGGTTGATTTTAAATCATGAGAATCAGTGACCCAATTAGCATCACTGTAACCCTCAACCATCTCAGGGTATTCAGTGAACATCAAAGAGAGATTAAATGTTCCCTTTAAATATCGGAACACTCTTTCTAAGGCTACCCAATGAGATTGATCAGGATTTTGATTATATCTACTAAGCCTTCCTACAGCATAGGAAATATTAGGTCTTGTCTTATTTGCTACATACAAGAGAGATCCTATGATTTGAGAATATTTTAATTGATTAATTGGGTCACCTAAATTTTCTTTAGGTGAAAGCAAGGATCAAATGGAGTAGATATTGATTTAACCAAACTTCTTGATCATTTTTTTTATAGAATGAGAAAGAGAGAGTTATCCCTTCATGGGACTTGATAAGCTTCATCCCTAGGATTACATCTGCTTTACTTAAATCTTTCATATCAAACTTAGAAAAGAGAAAAGATTTAACACTTGAAATAATTTCAAGAGATGTTCCAAAAATTAAAATATCATCGATATATAAGCAAAGGATTCACAATCATTATCGATGATATTTGAATAGACACACTTATCATGATTATTGATTTGAAATTCAAAAGATAGAATAATCTGATCAAATTTCTTATGCCATTGTTTAGGAGCCTGTTTAAGGCCATAAAGGGACTTAATAAGTTTACAAACCTTATTTTCTTGTCCGTTTACAATAAAACCTTCAGGCTGTTCCATATAGATCTCCTCCTCAAGATCTCTATTAAGGAATGCGGTCTTCACATCCATTTGATGAATGATTAACTTATGAATGGAAGCAATAGCAAGAAGTAATCAAAGAGTTATTATTCTAGCCACAGGAGAATAGGTATCAAAGAAATCTAACCCTTTCTTTTGGTTATACCCTTTGTCTACTAATCTAGTCTTATACTTTTCTATTGAACCATCAGGTCTAAATTTCTTCTTAAATACCCACTTACATCCTAAAGGTTTGCTTTCAAGGGCTAAATCAGATAAGATCTAAGTTTTATTTTGTAAGATTAAATTAATTTAAGAAAAAATAGCTTTCTTCCAAAAAGGAGCATCAGGTAAAGACATCGCCTCTAAAAAAGAAGAAGGTTCGCCTTCGACTAGAAAAGTAAAGAAACCTTCACCAAGGACTTTTTTTTCCTTATCCTTGAATTTTTTTCTAAGTTTAGAAGGTCCACCTTCAGGATTAGATCTTTTCTTTTCTTTGACTCATTAGAGGACCCAGCTTCAAAAGAATCATGAACCAAGAAAGGATTGGAAGAGAGTTGATTTGGAACTTGGTTCTTGAAAGAAAAAACATTTTCAAAATATGTAGCATCTCTTGATTCGATAAGAGTATTATTTGAGATGCTACTTATATCAGAGTTTATCACTAGGAACCTATTGGTACTGCTATCTAAGGAATAACCTATAAAGATAGCATCTACAATTTTAGGTCCTATTTTTTCTCTCTTAGGTTCAGGTATTTCTACCTTAGCTAAACATCTCCACACTTTAAGATAATCTAGTCTGGGTGTTCTACCTTTCCAAAGCTCAAAAGGTATTTTAGGACTATCCTTAAAGGGTATCCTATTTAGAATATAACAAGTAGCTAAAAGAGCTTCCTCCCATAAGTTCTTGGGTACACCTGAACAGATTAACATTGAGTTACCATATCCATTAAGGTACGATTTTTTTGTTTAGCTACACCATTGGACTGAGGAGAGTATGGTTGTGTAACTTCATGAATAACTCTATATTCTTGATAAAATATAGTCATTTCATCTTAAGCTTTTTCTTAGTTTGGATTTCAGCTTCTACCTTATAAATTTTAAACATATCTAATACTTCATCTTTAGATCTTATCAAATATATGTAATAATATCGAGAGAAGTCATCAATCAATGTTACAAAGTAACGACTCTCTCTCCATATAGGAAACTTGGTAGAGTCACATACATCGCTATGAACTAATTTAAGAAGTGTTGAACTCCTATTTACTGATTTAAAAGGTTTTCTCGGCATCTTGGCTTGAATACAAATCTCACATTTAAACTTTCTATCAATATAAAATTTAGGAATTAGATTAAGATTTGTCATATAATGAATACGATCAAAATTTACATGACCAAGTCTACTATGCTAAACATTTGAAGATTCAACATTGAAAAGAAGAGGACTTTTATTAGATAACTTGATGGATACATTTAATTTGAAAAGACCTTCACAAACAAAGCCTTTACCAACAAACTCATTATTACGAGTAATTACAACTTTATTTGACTCTAGAACAATTTTATATCATCTAGATATAAGAAGAGATCTACTAATCAAATTTCTTCTAACACTAGGGACGAAAAACACTTCATGAAGGATTAGGATCTTTCCAGATGTCATCTTTAGATCCACTTGACCTTTCCCAAGCACTTATGTTGAAGAATTATTTCCAAGTGTTACACCTCCTCCATTTGATTCCTGAAAGGTGGAGAACCAGGAGCGATTAAAACAAACATGAACATTAACTCCTGAATCAACCACTAATCATAAGAAGGTTGGGTTGAGTTAATTAAGGATTTTGAATTTATCGACCTGAAAGAAGGCTCAACACCACACATTAACTTGTGGTTTAGATGATTTCTCAATGGTTCAGTCTTTCGGTGGTAGCAGTCCTTCGCCACATGATTTGTTCTTCCGCACACAAAACAAATGTGCCTTTATAATTTTTTGACTTTTGATTCAGTCGGTTTGGGTTTGGTTGGTTCTGAGAAGGTTTGAGTGATTGGTTGGATCTAGATTGGAATTTCTTCTTTTTAAAATTCTTTCCCCTAGGTTTGAATTGATTTATAGTTGGATTTGACTCGGTCAGATGGATTTTAGGTCCAAGATCGGGCTTTTGATTTTGATTGAGGTTAAGCCGGTGTTCTTCTTCAATCCTAATAGAGTTAATCACTTCTGTTAGGGTCAAGCTACCTTGCTTATGGCTTAGCTCTCATGTAAAAATGACCAAAAAGGTGGAAGGGCATCTACTAATGCTTGGACTTTATAGTTTTTAGAAAAACTACAGTCAGTCAACTCAGACTTTCTAAGAAAATCTTGAAACTCATATATTTGAATACTAATAGGTTTGGAATCTACCATTATGTACTTTCAAAAATTTGAAATAGTGAATCGATCTAGACCAGCATCATCTATCCCATATTCAACCTCAAGGGCATCCCATAATTTCTTAGTAGTTTTAGTGCGAAGGTATACATCATTAAGGTTATCAGATAGAGTACTTAGAATTCTATGTCTATAATGAAAATCTATTTCTTGGGGTATTTTTGATGTAGATGAAGAGAAAGTATCAACTATACGAAAAGAACTTGGTTGAGTATTGGATTTGGGATATGATAATTTTATGGCAGAAAATAAGCCTAAAGTGATAAGCTAGTATTTTACTTGGCTTTGCCACCTTCTAAAGAATGATCCATTAAACTTTTCAGGTTTGATTATACTAATATCATCATAACCTTTGATTATACTAATATCATCATAACCCATATTTTGAGTGAGTTGGTTCCTTAATTCATTCTTTTACAACAAAAAGTTAAAGGTTTAGCCTTATAGTTTGAATTTTTTTTTAAATTAGTGATTTTTTAGATATTTCTAGATTTTGAATTTAAATTCAAAAAAATTAAATCTAGAAACTACTTGCAATATAAGATAACCACTAAGCAAAATTAACTCAAATAGTTCAAATTTGAATTTGAGTTTTAATTTTTTTAATTTTTGATTTTCAAATTTCAAATTTAAATTTTAAATTTTAAATTTGAATTTTAAATTTCAAGTTTGATAATTTAAATTTTAAATTTGAATTTCAAATTTCAAATTTAAATTTTAAACTTCAAATTCAAAACCTTTTTTTAAAATAAGTTTTAAGGCTTTTGCACATATTCAAAGTAAGGATTTTTTTTCAATAACTTATAATAAAATCTAGCAATTTCTAGTGATAGAAAAACTTGTCCTTAGCTATTAAAAAATTATTTTATTTTTACAAAAAATCCTTTGAAATATTTTTGCTTGAGATTAATCTAAAAATTTAAATACAAAATATAAATAAAATATTAAAAAAATCTTGCTGGTTGAGGCATGTTAGACACTGCCCTAAGGATAAGTTTTTGCCCTCTTGTGCAGGTTATAGGCGATCTATCCCTAAGGTATAATGACTCAGCTCAATCCGATCCTCCTATCACGAACACGATCGTGTAGAGGTGCAACCCAATGAAACATTCAGATACCCAAAAAAAATATAAATAATAATAAAAAATAATTAAATAAATCTTTCACCAGTAGCTGATTGAGACACAGAACTCCAAGCTCTTGCACCAACAGGATCTCAAAAATAATAAGATGTTTTTTTATGATTTGAATCCCTCTATCTCTATTTTTTCCCCATATACATATATATAATAAATATATACATACATACATACATGTACATACATACATACATACATACATACATACATATATATATATATATATTTGGTCGTTTAGCCATTGTTACCGTTCCTTCCAGAATGGAAGGAAACGTGGAATGCTCGAGCATTCACAGAAAGGACTCGCATGGGTCCTTTATTTATTTTCTTTTTATTTAAATTTTTTTTTAAACGGTTAAAAAGCCAACAATTCTATCAGCTTAAGAGACTCTGTATAGGTTAGTTAGATAAAATCGATCTGGAAGGATTGCACAGGTTGATAGTTACATAAAATTGATCTTGAAGGATTACACAGGTTGATCTAAGTCCTAACAGTGTTAGGCTCGATGTGAAGATAGTGACACCCAACCGGATTACTCGGCTAGCAACCTCCAATGACCATCGATTAAAACTTAGATTGGCTCTAAGTGTGACTGGTACTCCTTAGCTTGATTCCCAAAGGATAAATTAGTTGAATGATAAGAAGGAGCCTGAAAAAACTACACGGACCTAAGAAGGCCAGAGCTCGATTAAATAGGGTCCACACGAAACATTTGTCTTAGGTCCCAACCTAAAAGGCACATCAAATGCATAAAAGTCATTTAAGAAACCAATCTTACTCGTGTAGTGCATAAGCCTTGATTCTAACCTGGTTAAAAATTCTATGGCTATGTTTGAATCTTTGGAGGGAAAGGAAGGAAAGCGTAAAAAGAAGTAAAGGGATGGAAGAGGAAGCAAGAGTTGTTCTTTTTCTCTTGTTTGGAAAGGATGGAAGGGAAAGGAAGGATAATATCAATTATCTTATTTGGATAGAGAGGAAAGAAAGGAAATGAAAGAGTTATGTGACAATTATAACCTTGAGAATAGGGAATGAACAGTGAGAATGAAAGAATGAATAATAGAAAATGAAGAAATATTTTGGTCTTCTGAAAAAATATGACTTAAACCTTTTTCTCTTTTTCAGTCTACCTTCTGATTTGGGGGTTAACAAATTTATCCTTGTTGAGAAAAAAAAAAAAAAAAAAAAACCAGTTACTTTTGTTCCCTTTCCCTCCTCTCTTTAATCCTCCTTTCAATAAGATAGCTTATGACATTTTTCCTCCATTTTTTTTTCCTCCCTTCTATTTACCCCATTCAAACAGACCCTAAAAAGGACCTAAGGTTAGACCTTTAGAAACTGACCTACATCTACAAAAGAAAACCAACCTCCACAAGTCAACCTGAGTGACTGATGTGCAATATCACAACACCAACCAGATTAATGGAGGAACCTATATTCTGCATGACAAATCGACCTCCTAGATCACCTAAGTGGCAGCAAGTTGACCTGCTCAAAATTGATGCAACCTCTAATCGAGGGCTCAGCTATTTTCGTTCATCCAAAACTATCATATTATAATTTCATATATATATGACAAGGCTAATTTTATAAAAAAACAACTTACTAATTCTTCATCTAAAACTAGGACTATTCTTATATGAAATAAACTTACTCCTAAAAGAAATAACAAACCTAATCCTATAAAAAAATTAACCAACCAATTCCTATTAGGGTTGGATCTGCTCCAGGATTATAATTCAATAAGAGGCGTCCAGTATAGAATTTGGCTTAAGGTAAAACTTCTTCAGATGTTTATAAAAGCGGTATAAGCCACCTCAAATAAAACAACCTCTCAACTCTCTCTCCTCTTCGTTAAGTCCTAAGGTAGTGTTTGGTTCCCAAAAGTTATCTTTGGATAAGTGTACAGAATAGCATTTATCCAGAGGATAGCTGAATGAATAACCATCTTTTTTAAATAATAATTGGCCATTAAGGGATAGCTCTAGTTATTTTTGGGTTCTCTAGGGAATAAGTTTAGGGAATAAACATGAGTTATATCCCTTTGGTTAACATTTTTTAGAGTTATTTCCTATAGTTATAGCTTTAAAGATAAAAAAAAATATTCTAAGGGATCTGAATATCCCTTTTATTTTTTATTTCAAACACAGCCTAAAAGTTTCCTCTAAAGGCCCTAAGATCTCCTTCTTGTTCATCTTTGCCAACTTAAGCACCGAAGAATATTTCTTAGAGGAAACTTTGGAGCCCCTAATGCTTTTTTCTTTTTTTTTCTTTTTTTTTTAAGGGACAAGAAGGTGGTCACCCAACTGGGAAGGTGCTCTCATATACTGATAAGTAAAAGTCTCCTCCATTGATGTGAAAACTAGAAAGAAACATTAGCAATAAATGAATGCTTAATTTAGTGGATTTACCTGCAGACATGGCCATCTCAAAATAGGTATTTAATGTTGCTGATTTACATAAATACCATCTATCTAAAGAGCTAGAGATTAATTGAAGGATGAAGTCTACAAAAGTAGAAGAATGCAAAGTAGAATAGGGTTGGATTTCTTGAGTAGTAAGCTTATTAAAACTTGCTAGGCTGTTTTCAATTGCATATTTTGTACAATTTATTTCAGTAATTAAGTTTCTTTTAAAAACAGATTCTTACTCAGATAAATTCCAATCCGCCCCCCTCCCCTCTCTCTCTCTCTCTCTCTCTCTCTCTTTCTCTCTTTCTCTTTCTTTGTGTGTTTGTGTGCGTATGTAGGAAAGTAGTTTCCATGACAAAATAGCAGATATCTTGAAAAATAATGAATACAAGTAGGTCAGATAAATAGGCCTCATGCTGTATTAGTTATTATATAGGTAGTATTTGAATGCCCTATTTATGATTAGAATAAGGTTTTATTCTATGCTATTCTTTCAAACAACCATAAAAAAGATGGTGGGCCTTCTAAGAATTGATATTTCGATCAAACGTCTTTATTCTAGAATTCATATTTCATGCTTCCCCATGGAATAGCCCTATTCTCATTTATCGTATTTTAAGAATAATGGTCGAAAAAAAATTGACTATTACCCTCTCTATCAAAAAATTCATGATATTAAATATAAAGGAAGAAAGATGTAGTCTTAACTAACCGTTACTAATATATGTACATAACAATATCCACCACAAAAAGATAATGATATAATCCACTTTTTTTTTCTAACCATTACTAATATATGTACATAACATGCAAACTTTTAATAGATCATAATAATAAATTAATTAAATAATAATAATTTATGTAAGTAATTATATTAATAAATAAATTAATAATCCATTTTTTCTTATCATTTTTAAGGGATATTTTTGGGATTTCTAAAAAAATCTTCATTTATTCCTAATGGAATAGAGACTTGTTCTCATGTCATCAAACACCATTTGGAATAATACTACATTAATTGCACTAGAATAAGGTGGAATATCAAATTTCAAACTAAACAGAAATCTGGAATAACAAGAGAAATAAGCTATTCCTAAAGAATTCATATTTCTATTCCTATAATAACTTTGTGATATCCAAACACATATAGGTTTATTTTTTAATATTTTTTATTTTAAATTTCACCCATTTCTCCAGATCTTTTTTAAAAGAAGTTTGTTAAACATGAAGGATAGCAAGCCTGCTGTGCGTTGGTTCATATTGTTTGCAGCAGCAATCACGTTCCAAAGCCCTCCATTATTAAGATTGTTCAATTCTTCAACTCTAATACCTCAAAGTGTTCTTGTTTAGTTAATGTTAGATCAAATCGAGTATGTAGATGTTTAAAATTGGCTTGATGCAATGAGACAAAATAAGATAGTAGCCAGCAGAGATACCATCTTAAATTTTGACGTGACGTGTATTAATATCAAATGCAATATCTGAATGGATGTTATAATTTTATAACTACGGTATCATAAATTTATAACTAGATGCCATAACTTTTTTTTGCTTTTCGAATGGATGTTTTAATTTTATAATTACGGTATCGTAATTTTATAACTGGGTGTCATCTAAAATTTTGACGTAGCGTGTATTAATATTCGTTCAGCTTTTTTTAAAAATTTGTATATAAATACATTTTCTGAATGGGTATCGTAATTTTATAACTATCATAAATTTACAACTGGGATGTTATAATTTTTTTTTACTTTCTTAATGTGTCTTAATTTTATAATTATGATGTCGTAATTGTACAGCTAAGGTGTCATTTTAAATCTTAATGTGATATGCATTAATACCCATCAATTTTTTTTGAACAATATTTTGTAATGATTTTATAACTACGGTATCGTAAATTTATAACTGGGTATCGTATTTTTTTTTTGCTTTCTAAATGGGTGTCGAATTTTATAACTATGGTGTTGTAATTTTATAACATGGATGTCGTAATTTTTTTTCCGTCGAGATGTCGTAAAGCTGTCTTGATGTTTTTGAATGTGTATCATAATTTTATAATGTAATTTTACAATTGGGATGTCTTAATATTTTTTTAAAAGGCAAGCCGTCCCATCCTATCCCATCAGAGACGATATACCACTTAAGAATTTGTAATCATGATCTCTGTTATCCCATTCTATTTTGTTTTGCTATATAAGATGCATGTGAATCAATAAAAAAATAATATAATCCACATAAGATTTGTTACACGAAATGCGGTGTACAAAATCTTTTCCAAAATCAAGACAAGACGAAGTTATACTGAAGCAGTAGCCTGGTTGGGCCTCCGTTCCCCAAAGTCTTTATGTTACATGGGCTTTGGCATCAGAAAACCGAGAAAAATCCAGTATCTAAGAATGAATTAGCCCGGTTTTGGCTCAATTGGCAGAACAGCGTTGCACAATCCGCACTGATTTGATTTCTGTGCACTTTCCTGCAACTTGGTGCAACTGTTGGCGATATGGAGCTCAGCAGCTAACAACTCGATTCGTGTCACTAAAAAAATTAAAATAAATAAAACTTCTTAATATTTAAATAAATATTTAATTTTTTTAATACATATTGATGTAAAAATAAATACTATCAATATGAGCGCTTTATGTATTTTTTTTTTTTTCATTTCACTCCTAACATTTTTATCAAATTAAATGTTTATATTCAAATTTAATCATAAATATATAAAGTTTATTTTTAATTTATCTAAGTTATAGGCTAAATTTATTTAAATATTATTTATAATATTTTTAAGATTTTAATAAAAATTTAAAATATTATTTAAAAATTTTAAACCTATACAAATATATGCTAGAGCTGATAATTTGAGCAGCACCATCTTTTTTTTTTTTGTACAAACGGACGATCATACCATACGTGGTTGAGTCAAGCCCAAAAGATCTGAATAAAATTTGAGATAGAACAGGCGGGCACGGGTCAGACGGAATTCAGCACCACGGTCCAGAATGATGAGCAACCTGGGCAGCAATCCAGTCAGCCGCTGAATTTGGTTCTCGATAAATGTGCCGAATAAGGACAGTATCAGCCTGGTGGAGCATAGACCAAATGTCAGCTATCATAGGGTTGGTCGAAATAGGGTTGCCCAGATCCTGACGGAGCCCGCGCACCACAGTGAGAGAATCACCCTCAATAATAAGCCTTCGACTACCTAAACTACGGATGGCATAGGAGATGCCAGCCTACGCAGCATGCAGTTCAGCAAACAAATCTGAGAGGTCAAGAAGACCAAAACCGCCGGCCGCCACCAAATTACCATCAGACCCCCGGATCAGAAAACCGGAACCCACTAGACGACTATGAACACTACCATCAAAGTTTACTTTGACAAACCCTAGTGGAGGGGGTTCCTAAGAAATGAAGACCGTGTGCCGGTGCGCTGCAGGAGCAGCAGGGGAACACCAGATGCTAGAGCTATTAGAGTCAATGGTAGAGTGATGGATAATGTACTCATCTGAGAGGGACTGGGCAGTCATAACTATCCTGAAAGGAGGATTAGATACATCAGAGAAAATATGACGATTCCGAGATAACCAGAGCTGGTAAGCAATATAGGCAGCCAAGGAACTGGATCGACCGAAGTCCCTTCTCATATCCCGATGAATCATCATAAGGAAAGAAATGCAATCCTGAACACTGCCCACATCCCACAGATGATAACCCGCTGTCTGCCACACCAAACTCGCTCTGTCACAGGAAAATATAGCATGATCAGAAGTCTCGACCTCAGTACCGCATAATGGGAAAATAGAAGAAATCGTCGTGCCTCTCCTGGAGAGCAAGGAACACGTAGGAAGACAATCCCACGCCATCTTCCATATGAATAGGCAAACTCTAGGGTGGACAGGAAGCCTCCATATCCAAGAACCATCAATCATGTGTCCCAACTAAGGTTTGTAAGCCTGCATGATGTCCCTAGTCGGTGCACGGTCAAGCAAGACCTCCTCCATAATCTAATATCCGCTGTGTGATCAGGGAGAAGAGGGATAGATAGAATGCGCTGAAAAAGCTCCGCACCAAATAAAGAGTCTACAAGAGGACCGTTCAGGCATTATGATCCTGCATAATTAGGTCAGAGACTCTCATACCAATAGGGATGTTAGAACTGACAAAGGTGGGCCATCGAATCAAAGTGATGTCCGCCAACCAAGTATCCGTAAGGATATCCACAGAGGCACCATTACTAATCATCCACGACGTTCGACTAAGAACAACCGGAGCATGAAGACAAACCTCTTTCCAAAAGAAGGAATGGCTACGACTAGACTGGGGGTGACTCTGGGAAGAACAATCACCATATTTGGCACATGAACAAGCTCCACAGACATCCTGGCTCCAACAAGAATCTCGATGCGTGCTTAGCAATCAGTGCCTCTCTCCTTGTAATGAGGGACTGAATCCCAAGCCCCCCTCCGAAAAGGGCATGCAGATAGAATCCCAAGCCTGCAAATGGATCCCATGGCCATCCTGCATAGATCCCCAGTGAAAATCTCTGAACCATCTCTCCATCCTTCTTAAGCAGGTCACCGGAATGGCAGCATTAGAAAGGATATAGAGAGGAAGAGCAGTGAGAACAGATCGGATGAAGTAAGCCTGGCCATCATAGATAATCCAGATAGTTGCCAACCATCCATACGATCACGAACACGGCGCTCCAGCTCACTAAAATCCGAGCGTCGAGGCCTCCTTCCCGTAATTGGAACCCCCAGATAAGAAAGATGATCAGCATGAGCAGAAATGCCCAATATATGCATGATAGACTCCCAAGTGGAAGTTTTAGTCTTTGGACTGAAAGATATAATGGATTTAGCAGTATTAACTTGCTGCCCAGAAGCCCTGCAGTAAGACTGGAGCACTGAAGCAAAAGCAGAAGCATTACAGGTAGTAGCCCTCCCCATCAGGATGCAATCATCAGCAAATAACAAATGGGATAACGCCAGCCCATGGGATCCAGTACTGTAAGGATCTAAGAGAGAAGCTTGCTGAGCCTGGTGAAGAGCTCTCGATAAAGCATCCACAGACAGAATGAATAAGAAAGGGGAAAGGGGGCAGCCCTGCCTGAGACCTACCGCAGAATGAAAATAATCAGTCTGACCACCATTAATCAAAATAGAGAATGACGGCCGGTGAACACAAGCCTTGATCCATGCAATGAAAAGCTCATCAAACCCAAATTCCTGAAGAGAGCGAAAGATAAAATTCCAACACACTCTATCATAAGCTCTCTCCATATCAAGCTTAACAGCCATCAGACAGTGGCGGCTAGGGGCTCTATGAAGATCATGCATAACCTCTTGAGCTAGCAGGATGTTATCGGAAATACACCACCAGCCAGGAAAGCACCCTGCTCAAGAGAGATCAGCCGAGCAATCACCACCCTGAGTCAAGAAACCAGAAGCCGAGCGCAAACCTTATACAAGGTCGTGCACAGGCTAATAGACCAAAAATGATGTGGCAAAGAAGCATCGTGGCGTTTCGGCACCAGAGTGACAAGAGTCCTATTCCACTCAGAAGGGATCAGTTGGTCTCAAAAACAAGTTGAATGGCCTGCTCAACATCCTGGCGCACGATAGCCCAATAATGCCGAAAGAAGAGAGGGGGAAACCCATCGGCCCTGGGGCCTTATCCGAGCCAAGGTTCCAAAGGGCCAAACAGATCTCCTCAGAGGTAATCGGACTGATGAGAGCAACGTTCTCCGCCACCGAAACCTTAAGGGGAGGAGCCACCGGAACCACAGAGGAACCATCCCCAGAAAGCTCAGTCCAGCGAGAACTAAAGAAATGGAAAATCTGGTCCGAAATGGCCTGAGAAGACTCCTGGACATTCCCCGAATCATCAATGAGCCGCCGTATCCGATTTACCGCACGGCGCTTTAGGGTGGACTGATGGAAGAATCTAGTATTTGATCACCCTCCTTGATCCACTGAATCCGGGATCTTTGCCTCCAGAAGTCTCCTGCTGATGAAGAAGAGAATGGTGGAGGCTAAGACCGGAACGAAGAGTAGACAAATCAGAGTCCTGCAAAAAACCAAGGCGGTCCTCCTTTTCCTGAAGAGAAGCAATAACATTCTCCACCTCCTCAACTTGTCTAAAAATGTCACCGACCTCTTCCCGATTCCATCTGGAAAGTCTACGTCTAGCAAGATCCAGACGGCGAGAAAGGCGATAAATGGCATTACCTCTGACAGGAATATGCCAAACTGAGAGATAAGGGACCAAGCTGCCGAATAAGAAGTCCAGAATTTCTCAAATCTAAACTGACCCCGGCACCGATCATCGACATTAGTAGAAATAAGGATAGGGCAATGATCAGAGGCGATCCTGGACAAATGAGATACCGTGGTGGATGGAAAGAGCTGAAGCCATTTAGCAGTAGCCAACGCCCTATCCAATCTTTCCCAAATTATGGCAGATCCCTGACGGTTGTTACACCAGGTAAACTGAGCCCCCTGAAAGCCCAAATCCAAAAGATTAGCGAGGCAATGAAGGATCGGAACTCAGAAGTGCCCGAAGACTCCACAAACTGCCTACCACCTTCTTTTCATTGGCGCTCGTGATACAATTGAAATCCCAGCCACCAGGGCAGGAACACCCTGAGAAAGCAAGGACAAGAGCTCATCCCAGAGAACACGGCGAACCCAAAAATCTGTACTCGCATAAATACCAGAAAGGAGCCAGGGGGCCGACACACCTTCAGATATGACCAACGCCACCTGCTGCCCACAGTGGTGAAAACCGTCAACTCTGATGTCAGCAGACCGCCATAAGGCCAAGATGCCACCAGATAATCCATCAGACTCTATAGCATAGGAGGACCAAGTTCTGGATATTGTCTCCTAACATTGGCCAGACTCTGTCCAGACAAACGAGTCTTCAGCAATATACATAGATCACATTTATGGAGCTGCATGAGCCTCCCAAAAGAGGAGCGAAACGATGGTTTCAAAGCTCCTCTAACATTCCATATAATAATCTTCATTTAGATTGGGGGGGCCTAACCGATCCCCAATCATCTCAGTGTCTGGAGAAGCATTATCAATAGGGCAATCTGCCGAAATCCCCTGGGCCTGACTTTCCATAGTAACACCGTCCATCCCCACTGCATGGACTTCTTAAGGAGACAGACCACAGCGTCATGAGAACGATCTCTGGGGAAAGTGTCCGAGGAGCCTCATCGCAGACATCCGAAAGATGTGCTTCTGAAGCTTGGATCAGCAAGGATCTTGACCATCCAGAACCCCGTTCTCCTTCGGCACTTTCGACGATGCAGAGAACGTGAAGGTGTGATCCATGTCATGGTTAGCAGCATCAGTAATTTTACCTTTTTCTTTCGAGCTTTTAGAAACACCCGCAGGGGCCAGTGGATCAACAGGGCAAGCCCGCTTCAGTGGCCCCGGATTAGCTTCCTTACGGGATTTCGGCCTTCCAGCCCATTTAGCAGAACCCAAGAGGGCAAATGGATTAGCAGAAGCAATTGATGGATTAGCCTTCAGAAGATTTCCAGGGTCACCCAAACTCTCAGCCTGAACCGGCACTGTGAATAGGGACCGGCACGCAAGTTTTCTGCCTGCAGCCCCTCATCCCCAACCTGAGACCCAGAGTCCAGCAAAATCCCCTGAGTACTACCCTTCAACGCCACAGCCGAGCCATCCAGCTTCACAGAGGGGCAGTCCACAGGCCCCGTCGCACTAGCCTTCAACCCCTGCTGCCTGAGAAGTCCTCTTCGGGAGCTGCCAGCCTTCAGCTACGCTGGGGGAAGAGGAAGCAGAAGACTTCTGGAGCTTCACCCCTGATTCCACAACCGTAGGTTGGGATGATCTCCTACGACGAACGGCAGACATCCATGGCCCAAACAGCTCAGATGAAGAGTCATGGAGACTCTCAGGAGCAGAGTTGCTGTCAGGAGCAGAGTTGCAGCCATCAACCGAATGCAGGGCGCCACATCTGGAGCAGAAACCCTCCACAGCTCAAAGACAAATGGTTGCCAGAAAGGGACTCCTGAACCACGCACTCGCACTCCTGGTCGCAGTATATTGTTAAATAGAAATGCATGTCCAACATGGCATGTTGAAAAATTTATATAAACATTTGGAAATATTTTTGCTTTAATTAATTAATTAATCAAAAGAATTATAGTTGAATATGATTAATGAATAAAATATTTTACTTTTTTAATAAATAAAAAAAATATTGTTATGAATATTATTATTTGAAATGATTTCTCAGCAGACTAGGCGTATTCATCAAGGATTCGTTGGGAATGTGTGGTTTTGTCACGGGTCAGTCCTGCTGCATGGGGCTGAGCTATCAGTCACCTGAACTGTACGACGGTGATGATTTAAAAAACCCCTGCAGCCCACCGTTCGCCTTGCCGTAAATTGTGCACCACCTGACAACATGGTGTCTTGATTTCGTTTTGAAAGTTAGAGAGGAGGGAAGCAAGACTTTAGAAAAAGGAGCCGGCCCCCAGCCAAAGGCCTCCCAAATGGCTTGAATCCACAAACTTCATGATAGCTCATTAGAAGAAATGACCTTTTTTTTTTTTAAGGCCAGGACGGGGTCCAAAGAGCCATATATCTCATTTGATCTAAGACTTAAAACTCTTCGCTGAAAGAAATATCCACCATGTTTGGGATCAAAATCTTAGAAGGATAATTCTGTACAAGACTTTAAGGCTATATTTGATACAAAAGATAAAAGGGATATTCGAGAAATTGTATTTGATATGAGAATAAGGGAATATATGAAGTGAAAGAAATTTCACCATGTTTGGGATCAAAATCTTAAGGCAGTGTTTGGATGGAGGAATAAGGTCTGGAATAGGCCCTTATTCCCCCTTATTCCCCTCAAACAGAAGGAAAAAGGTGTGTGGGCCCCACTAGATTAGCTATTTCAGTCAACCCTTCTTATTCCATTTCTATTCCATGGTACGGATGGAATAGCTCCTATTCCCACTATAGCTATTCCAAGGGCACCGATGGCATTAAATTAAATATTAAATAAATTTATTTATAATGTCA
>UESW01003411.1:34897-57007 GCA_900491605.1 Calamus simplicifolius
ATAAGTGAGTACAGTTGCAGACCAAAAGGTGAAGGATGATCTCTTGATGGTATCAGATGATCACAGGCACAACACAGAGATATGATCCCTGGATTTAGCTGTTCTTATCATTACACTTCCAACCGGTCGTGGTTCAACACTGACACAGAGGTTGATAAGGGAAGTATGAGTCTTGAAGATGATCACCCTTGCAAGGTAGCAGGAATTAGCACAGTGAAGGTAAGGATGTTTGATAGCATAGTACGTACTCTTATCAGCGTGAAGCATGTCCCAAAGCTCAAGAAAAATCTGGTGTCACTGGGGTACCTGGAGCAAACAGAATACAGCTTCAACAGTCATGCCAGGAGTGAAGTTCTGAACATCTCTAATGGAGTTATGGTGGTGATGAGAGGGAGAAGGTTGGAGAACAACCTATATAGATTGGAGGGCTTTGTGGTGACCGAAATAGTTGAAGTAGCAGCTGTGGAACAGGATCCTCAAGATGTATATAGGATATGACATTACTGCTTAGGCCACATGAGAGACAAGGAATGAAAGAATTGAGCAAGAGGGGGCTGCTTCCAGATCTGAGTGGTGGAGTATGAAGATCTGTGAGCCATGTCAAATGAAGATGCAAAAGAGCATGCAGTTCTCAGTCAGCACAGCTAGAAGTGCAGAACCCCTAGAGCTAGTACACACATGTTAGTGTGTGCCCTAGATCCAATTGGATTAGATGCTAGTTTATACACATTTCTTTATGAATGCAAATCAAATTTATTGATTTTTTATCTATCCAGTTGTAATTCTTATATATATTAGATATATTTTATATGTGAGATAAATTCCAAAAGAATGTGAACCGTGCATATGAAATTTGTAATAGAGATTACAAATTGAAGATCCAAATTGCACGTTATGGTTCGATTCTTTAAATTTTTTCAGTCGATGTGTAGATGGGACTGGACACCATTGAACATCGTGAGACTGGCACACATTGCATATCCTCACCCTTGTAATGAGCAGTTGATTTCACAAGATGAAGTATGAAGATACTTGGATAGGTGTGTGGATGCTCGTTATTGTAACGATGCATTGGATGACACGTACAGAGATTCCATATGAATATTTATATAGTATCGATGGTTGATCTCTAATAACGGTGGTGTGAGTGATCCTTTGACTTGAGATCTTCATTGCATCTCATATATGGAATGTCATGCTTTGACGACATCCAAACGTCACTCTAGCCATGGATGGCAAATATGGTGTCAGTTGGGTAAGACATGAAGCACATAAAGGTGGTGCTTGATCAAGATAGGATTCGTCTCTCTTGATAGAAAGGATTATATTCCATGGCCACTTGATGGATTAAATTGATTGTTAAATCCTTGCAAGGTTGAGTTGGAATTCGAAATGGTTTTGAAGCTCTAATTCATATAAGTCAATTTTTTCTAAGATTGACACATTCCATACCATTGATTGATCTGGGATATGTGACGAAGGGATTTGATCATACCGTAACCGTTCATAGACAGGTGTTGTTGATGGTCATGTCAACAAAACCTTTAGCAGTTAGATGGTCATGATGCTTTGCTAGAGGCCTCTCATGATTATAATCATGTTGTTGACTTGGACAAAGAGTTATCCAATCATTCCTAGGGTCAGTGATTAGGACATGATTATTGCGAACATGTTAAAGGGCCTAATGGGTTACACGCATTAAGAAGAATTTTGGATGAATTAAAATGAAAATTAAATTAGATTTAATTCAGATAAGATTAAAATGTTTTGCTAACATGACAATAGATTTAAAATTTGAAAGCTTGGCATATGTTTTGACATATAAAATTAATTTGTTTAAATCTTAAATGATTATATTATGTTATATTAGGCTTACTGAGTGTGAGCTCATTAAAATCTCACAATGTTTTTTAGAGCTACAAAATTGAAGAAGGGGATATGGGGTAGTTGGAGCTTCTATCAGAGTAAGTTAGATCCAACATTTTGTTGTAGCCCCATTGATTTATATATGATGGGCATGTAGCCCAAAACTTATGATTATGGCTTGTATTAAGGCTATTAACTTTGAATGACATATAGTTATTATCCCTCCTTGTATAAATTGGACTGCTACAGGATGCATACAAGCTGGGCCACCACTATCGAGTCTGGGGCGTGACAGAGCATGACCTTCCAAATTGGAAGTTTATTCTTAATTCCTTATTGCTTGTTGATGGAAATACAAACAGAGAAAAATTGTTCATTCTACAAATCAGGGACCATAACCCTTTTTTTATAGAACTGTTGATAAGACGGTTACTAATTGGCTATTTCTAATTTGGCCCCTCATCAAATAAAAATTTCACTTATGGTATCTACACAATAATATCATAACATTCATGCCCTTAAGTCAAACTTTATTCCAAATTGGACCACATTAATTTTGACTTATTTGATGATGACCATACACATTTAATAATTACATTTGTGGCCCCAAAATAATTCTAAAAGTAACCAACTTCATCCAACATGATAAAATTGGTTTCATAGGTCATAATAAAGACTAATGGAAATATCAATATAACCTCAATTTTTTTTTTCTTTCCCTTAGAAAGTCACCCTTGCCAGATGTCCACTGCATCCCCAAACAAATTTGAGAATTATGTGAGAGGAGGTGTTAGGGTGCAGCCCTCACATGCGACCCAGCCTTCCACCCACCCAACAAATCAAAAGAGTATTTAGAAATACACAAACACAAAAAAAAAAAAAAAAAAAAAAAGGAAGGAAGCCTTGCAATCATGGTTAGGATGCCATTTGATAAAAGATGAGCCAAGAGGAAGAAATTAATGAGAATAATGGTATTTAGCTTGTTCTAATCAAGTTAGCAGAGATTTGATTCGAAGAAAGAACAGTTTGCTCCTCCTGTATTGGAGAATGGCCATTATCATTCTTCCTGAACTAATCCGATCTTGTATTGATGCTGGGCAATAGTGCATCAATGTGGTAAGTGCCAATGGGTGCAAAAGCACTCCATTCTTAGAAGCAACTAGAGATCCAATATTTGATCTTAAGAACCTGAAAATTTTCTAAATTTAGCGATGACCAATATTGAATAGATTATTAAAGAACTAGTGAATGAACAATAGGAACAGTCCATACTATAAACACATTCAGTCAATGGAGATCAACAATCGTAGCAGGAAAATTTCCATAATATTTGTGAAAGCGTTAGAAACTATCATGATGGCAGTATGTCATGTGGAAATGATTTTGGTGATCTAATACAATGAAACTTGAGAAGCAAGGCTGAATGGACCATTGGAGTTCAGCAAACCTCTAAAGGAGGCAAGAACTATGCCAATTTAGTAGGCTATGGACTCTGCATCTAGTATGTAGTGTTATATATGTCAAGAACTATATATGCTAGCATGTACAGCTGCACATGTTTAGAAATTACAAACACCACTGGGTTCTTAAAGATACTCATATGTTGAGATTTCAAGCCAATTTATGATCCTTATTTATGTTTATTCAATTTGATGATAACATACCTTATTAACGGCATATAGAAACCAGTCCAACCACTATTACTCAATAAAAGACCGCCATATAACTCTGTTTCACAAGCATCATTTTGTATGTAATGGGGATCCCTTTTTGCAAATAGCATGCAACCAAACTTGCAATTAGATTTGTGCTAACTCTGACTCAAAGCTTATAAAGATTGTTTGTTAGATATATATTGGACTAAATAGGATCTTGTTTTACACCAAAGACTGTTGCACTAATTGAGTTGTCAATTTGCAAAAAATGATCTTCCTATGAATTATGAACATGTTCCCTTAATCATCAAGCTGTCAATTTTATCTCACACCTTGCATCTAACTTCGCATGAGTGGTGCTCAGACACATGACATGGGTGTTAATTGTCCAGATGTCAAGATGAATACAGCACAAAAACGTTTAAGAAATCTGACATAGATAAACATCTATATCTTACAAATGTGCATGTGAATATGAAGTTATAAATGGATTTATGCATAAAGTGTATAATCAATTGGACCAACTTCACACAAATCCTTTACTAGATACTATGGTGGACCTGACAAATTTTATGTAGAAGTTTTACATACAGATACGTTAGTTTTTCGTCTGATTTTATCCAGATCCGGAGCTGGATTTGGATCCATCCCTGTATCTTTAGAATTTTCCAATTCGGATCTGGATATCCAGATAAACACACGAGAAATCCCAAGTCTTAAAAAAAAGCATCAAGACAACTTTAGAAGTTGGAATTGAAACCCTATCCTATAGGTAGTTGACAGATTCTTAACCATTAAAATGATTCTGATTATTGTAATGATTGAATTTGAGTATCGATTTAGTCCTGAATAGAGCAAAGTGAAGGAAGCAAATTCATGTAGTTGATCCTATATAGTTGAAAAAAAGGCTTAGATGAGTTGAGTTGAGTTGAGCAATGATTTATTGTATTTATTAAAAATATATTCATGGGAATAATCTGATGTATGTTTTGATATTACAATAATTAATTCTATTCATTAAAAACTTCTTTTTCCATTTGACTGAAAATGGAAAATACATGATATTTTCAAAATTTTATTAGTTAGCATAATTTAAAAAAAACAATAACTTCTATATATTCTTACATTGTATATATTTTTTCTTACAAGTTTTCTAAAAATTAGATGATACATGATTTTTTTTGTTGCTACAATTATATAGTAATGTGGAATATAAATCTACATAATTTAAAAGATGGTATTTTGTATTATAAAATATTATTATGGTATATATTATTTTTAAATATTCTATTTTTTAAAAAAAATATTTTTCATACAAACCCAGTTGACCGATTGACTAGATGGTTGGACCGCTGAGCTAGGAACCTAGTCCTTTGGTCACATTGGTCTTTAATCTGGATTTGCTAACTATACCTTAGACCCTTACTAGTTTCTTGAGAGTCACATGCAATCTAGATAGAGGACCCGGAGCCCATCGTTTATGATTATACCATTAATGTTAACTCTCATTATTGAATTTTTATACCTTATTTGAATTAAAAAATATAGATATAACTAATATTTGACTCATACCATATCCATTTAAAACAAATATGAATATGCTTAGTATCCTATTTATATCGATATCCATTTAGAATAAACAAGGATACTAATTGCAGTATCTATTTAATATCATATCCGCTTTAAAAATATGGATATAGATATGAGACACCATTACCTGAATCCTGCATTTTCAACCCTAGATAATATCAACATTATAATTTGAAATGTCAAAAAGTGTATAATATGTCCAAGAATATGATAAATCAAGAAACCTGAAATCTATAGAGCCTAAGCATCAGGTTGGCTTAGCACTATGGCACCATGACATGACAACCAAGTTATACCAACAAATGCCCCTACTTTTACTTATTAACTTTCTGATCATCCCACCTTTTAGTAGTGCATCAAACAATTATTTACCAGAACCCCAAACTGTAGTCATTAGGGTGCATGATCAACCAAGTGTCAGCAATCGCTTGCCTTCTTGTGTGCAATTACCACCCCTCCAAAGACACTTTGATAAGTTATACCTATATTCCATAATTGAGATCACAAAAGGTAGATATTAGTTTTATTTCCTACAATTGCTCATCAACTATTGATAGCTCATCTGTTCAACTCTTCTCCTCTTAATTTGAACCCAACTTTTTGTACTAGCTGTGCAAGACCCTAAACAGTGTGATGCAAATTACAAGGAGAATGAGAAGGTAGGAGTGTAATTTTGCATAAAGAAGGGAGAAGGATTGACAAAGTTATGATGTGACATTTCAACAAAGAAGCCATAAGCACAGTTGGAAGATTTGAGTGACTCTGCCTTGCCTCTCAATCTGGCAGGACAAGTTCTATGTTTTCATCCTCCGACTAGTGGTTCAACTTGGATCTTCACTGTCATGCTGATGCACAATAATCCTGTTGATGTAAATGGGCATTTTGATGCCATGACTGTGGTAAAGCCTGACTTCTACTAAATGGACAGAATTTTTATTCTAAGACAATTATTGAAAACAACAAACAGGGATACCATTCAAATATGAATCATCTATATATATACAATGCTTTTATGGCAATTAGACAAGGAGTTTCATGCCTCCTCCAGCCCAGGTTTCTCTGGATCAGGGAGGAGAAGCATCCATTAACCAAACAGATATCTTTGGGCTCTGCAAGAGATTTCTTGACCATGGATGTTATTCTGCAAACAATCAAAGTTGAAGATAGGTATGACTTCACTCACCAAGCTCATTCAAAGTTTATTTTGTTACTTGTTCACTGATTAAATCATAGAGCCGGCAACAACATTCATATTATCATTGCCTTTATCATCAGTTCTGCATGAAAGGTTTCGCCCCACTGTTGTGGCATAAAGATTCCTCATGTATTTGCGTCTAAAAGTGAACACCAGAGAATACAGATTATGAATGATATAAGGTTGCCTGGATCTTGTGCCACAAGTCATCCTACAAAACAGCACTTGAGATTGATGCTGATGACAAGTAAACATCAGTCTGGACCACACTTAATGTTGCCATCCTGCTGGTAATGTTACACACCGAATGGATTTTGCATGGTATCAAATCTTCAGTCAGTCTATCAGCAAATCAAGAAAGAAACTTCACAAAGTTCCATGCTCATAAATAACTCAACTAAGAGCCTTTTGTGATTCTCTCTGGTCCATGTATCCTAAAAAGCAAATTCACAATGTAGTGCATCACGCTTGCGACCTACTCCAGTGGCTTGAACTGATGACTTCCACCACGTCAAGGTGACATTAATACCCCTAAGTTATATCCCTTCCAGCCCCAACGAGAAATAGAGCCAACTGATTTGTGCTTCTCAAAAGAATGATGACTCTCGCTCCATTGTGGAGGTAGGATTCTAGGCTCTGATCTCCATAAGCCATGAGATCACTCTCATTATTTCCTTCTTAGTATAAATGTTACTTACCTCAACCAGCACAAATTCCTTTTATGAAAATCATGATAACATTACAAAATTCTGCCAACATGGTATTTCATAAGCTCTGGAAACCTATACAACTTGATCACCATACCATTAGTGAGAAAATATATGTTCTGCTCCTAAGCATATCAAATGTTTTAATCTTACATCAGCCTATAGATGCTTTCACCAGACCAACGTGCAGGAAGTAATTTCGTCATTTAAATAAGAAGATGAGGGAGAGAATTAGAGAAAATCATGTCAAATGTCATACAATGTATTTGATTGCTAAATTACAGTGCAACGCTGTGATAGAGGAAGCACGATAGTGCACGTACGTACAGCCTCATGATTAAGGCGGAACCAGAATCACGAAGAAAACATAACTAAATCTACAAATCTGACGATTTTTTTTTGAAAAGGTTTACTGAATTAAAATCTTTGGAATGATATCCACAACAGAAAATGCAAATTAGATCTAGTGTGAATTTTTTTTAATTCTAGGAAAAAAAAACGAAGGAACTTCGAATATAAAACTAAAATTCACATATAAACAAGAAAAAATAAATGTTCAAAATTTATGTTTTTCTATAATCGACGAGATGTAAAGCAAATGCACCTCATGATCTGGCATTCCTGCAGATACTCTATCCCGGACCAAAGCTATAAAAAGACGTCGAATCCGATCTCACATTTACTGCAAAAAAGACACCGTTAAACACTATAAATACAGCTCAAAAAAAAATTCCCCAAAAAGACACATGAAGGAACGGAAAAAATCGGCCATAAATCTTCCTCACGAAACCTTGAAAGAGGCGCCAACCTCAGAGTTCCAGTCACCCAGCCCGATCCTCAGACAGTTTCAGCTCAAGAACACCTCAACGAATCGATCGGAGAGCCAGAGACCCTAACCCTAGATCTCGAGGGCGAAAGAAATCGCTCTTAATCTTAAATTTTGGGGGGGGGGGAGTGGTGACGGGGGCCGAGACCAACGCGCGGCCGTGGGACCCGCTCTACCCTCGACTCGTGGTCGAGAGGAACCGTACAGGATCCGATCTTTTCCCGGTTTCTGATTGGCCAAAGGCTCGAGTTCACGGAAACGTGGCTGTGAGTGTTTGGAGGAGATGTGGGGGCCGGAGGCCGTTCTGCGGCGGCGGTAAAGTATGACGATTGACTGGTGGTCCGTTTTGGTCTCCGCGATGCCCTCTATGGGGGTTTCGCTGGGGACGCGAACACGTCGCGGCGGCATGGCTCCGGAGCGGATGGTAGGGATATGGGACAGCTGGTTGGGAGGGCCTAACGTTCAGGTGAGTCGAACCGATCTGGACCGGACGTTGGACGAAGGTATGGGCCAGTGCCCGTCAAGATATCAAACTTGGGGACGAGTCTTTGGTACATCATCCGTACAGCATGGCTTTTATCGAGCATGATGATTCATTCGTACATGAGCTCGCATCAAAGATCATTTATGAATCTAGTAATACTAATGCGCAGGTTTGCATATGAAAAAAATTTGCGCATGAAAGAATTATCATGTTCGATGCAAATTATACTGCATCAAAGCGATGTATCAAGACTTTTTTCAAACTTAATTGTGTAGCCCGCCTATGGCCATGGTGAAAGGTGTTACCACCATTATAACGTTGTCATCATGAATTTTTATAGAATAAAATATTCTATGTCCGATCTATCCTGATCCCCTTACTCACATTTTGCTATTTGTTGAAACGTTTTTTAAAAAATATTATAAAGCTTCAGTATTTTATTTAAAATATATATAAATTTAAAAAGCTATACTTTTATTAATTAAATTTATTTAAAAATAGTATTATAATAAATTATAATTGAATAGGATGAGATAGAATAGCCGGATCTGATCATGAAATCTTTTTTTTTTTTGGTACAGGCGGATGATCACACCAATTTAGGATGAGTCAAATCCGATATATCAGAGTATAAAATTTGGAAAAGAACAAGGAGCAAGGTTCATCCGGTTTTCAACTCCAAGAACCAGCATGAGACGCTATCCTAGCAGCAATCCAATCTGCTGCATAGTTGGCTTCCTAATAGATGTGTCTAATTCTGGCGCAAGAGATACCCTGAAAGATAGAATGAAATTTTTTTTAAGAGATGGCCTTTGTCCGGTTTTGAACCACTATTTGTGATGACAAAGATACAGTAGACCAGACATAATCCAAAACAGTTGTACTGATTTTTATAATACTATAATGCTAATTATCAGAACTCTAATATATGGGCAGCGAGGATCATTGCCATTGCGATCGGACTATCTTGGCTTTAGCCTGGAATGAATTAGCTTTGGTGTTGTATTTTGAAGACACGTAATGCTGGAATTGAAAGCCTATAATTTTGGTTAAATCTTTTCTCAAGACATGTTTGAAATAGAGAACAAGAGGGGATATTCTCTGAATATTCTCTCTTTCCCAAAAGTCATAACTATAAAGGATAACTTTGAATAAAGTTAACTAGAGGGATAATCCATGGATAAGTGTATGGGATAGAATTTATCCCCTGGATATCCCTAGGGATATCCCTTGGCTATTCCATTGATCATATCAAATGCAAAAAGGTAAATCCATAGGATAGCCTTTTTTTACTCTTATTTGGAGGGATAACCAGCTATTCCTGCATTTTCTAAAGAATAAATTGAGGGATAACCCATTGTTAACCATGAATTATCCATTTGGTTAACTTTATTCCCAACTATCCTTTATAATTATAGCTTTTAGGTAGTGTTTGATAGCCCAAAAGCTATCCCTGGATAACTATACATGATAGCATTTATCTAGGGGATAGCTAAGGGAATAAGCACCTTTTTAAAATTACAAGTCTGCCATCAAGGAATAACTTTAGTTGTTCCTTGGTTCTCTAGGGAATAAGTTCAGGAGATAATCTATGGTTAAACATGGGTTATCCCCTCTGGTTAAACTTTTTTAGATCTATCCCCTCTAGCTATAGCATTTGAGAATAAGGGGATATCCCCTGGATATCTCCCTTATTCCCTATATCAAACACTGCCTTAGTAATAAAAGAAGATATCCCTGAATATTTCCTCTTATTTTTTATTTCAAACACTAACTTAGAGAATATGTGAAGGCTTTCCTATTACTATTTTAAAGATACTTGTTTGTATCTCTCTTAATTCAGCCTCTATTATTCATCTCCATGAAACTACCCTCACAAAAAGGAGGGAAAAAAACAACTGCCATACATCAAAATAGTGGACATCATAGATGAAAAAATATGTCATGTTTTGAGATTTTTTTCTTTGAAAATATTTTGAACACAAACCCTAAAAGTAAAAGTACTCTTTGTGCACCGAGTGTGGTTCAGCTTGTATACATCATGCTCCACGATTGGTGCGTAGTGCGTGCGCACGCGAAAAGAACAGAAATAACTTTTCTACTTTGGCATGCGCACGTGCCATGCACCAATCACGATGCAACAAGACTTTTTCACTCTAAAATTACCTTCTCCTTGGCCCAACTCCATCGGACCGACTTCTGATTAAAAATTTTAAAAATTATATATATATATATAGAAGAGTTATATTAACAAAGCTGTTCAAGAGCTAAATAGCTTGCTTACTCTAGTTCCGCTTGAAATTTTACAAGTTTGAACACTAAGGTTACATTTGATGCATCGCCAACAATCCTGAATGATAATGTGGATTGCCTACAAGATATATTACCACTTGATAGATTACCGGTAATGTTGATTACTATATTTGGTATACACAGGTAATAATATTAATTACTATGTTTGATATGACAAACAAATTAACAGTCATATAACATTAAATTCTCAAAACACTCCTAAATTAAATTTATTAAAAATTTATATATTATTATATTTAATTTAAAAAAATTATATTTATAAATAATAATGTATTTATAAATGAAAGTCGAAGTTCTCGGTGAGAATGCCCAAGGCCATCGATCGAAAGAAGTTTTGCGGCGTCTCGAGACGATCGTGGGGCCGCTAGATGATGAAGATCCGTGACCTGACTCGGCAGAAGAGGGTGTGGCTCAGGACCTTCGACACAGAGGTTTCAACGATGTTGGTAGAGGAGGAAGCGAGTAGAGAGTGATCAAAGGAAGCAGGAGCAATCTTATAAAAAAATTTATCAGATTACTATATCTCTCTGATAATATGGATAACTATGCATTCCTAAGATAATCCAGATTACCACAAGATAAATTGATATTCAAAATATGTGCCATACTGATGGACCCCATTTAAATTACTGATAATTTGGATAGATTATCTGCTACCAAATGCCCCCTAAAAATAAGCTAATGAGATAGATCTCAGCCAATGAAAAAGGAGCCCAATCTAAAAGTTAAGCCAAGCTTAAAACAATTAAAACATAGGCTTATCCAACCTGGCCGAATTATACACACATAAAATTGAAAATTTGCAATGGTGTCGTTTCAGTGACTTGAAAGATGGATGAATGTGTTCACATGTGAAAAGTTAGTGTACATATTAGATATGTTACACCTCATTTTCATGCAGGCAAAGAGTGTTAAATCTTAACAGGCTTTAATTTCATTCGTTGACTATGCCATAATGTAGAATTTAGTTTAAATTAAAGCCTAAATAAAGATAGAAAAAAAGAGAGAAGAATTTGAACCTGACGAACAAGCTTAAGATTAGCTCTTTGAGAATGGTTGGTCATGATAAAAATATAGACCCAAGATCTAGACTGAAGTGGTCAAGCATGAGTAGTATTAGGCTTAGTTTCTAATGTGTAGCCCAAGCTCGATTGGGCCTGGCCAGATGTTTGATTAGCTCTAAATGTTAACTATTTGTTTAAGAATCTACATGGACTGGGTTGCCCCAGAATCATCTTCGACTAAATCTTGATGCATGCAAAGGAAGAGTATTTGATAGGTGGTGTTGATCAAATGGTAAGGATGATTAAAATGGAATTGGTGAGAAAATAAATATGAAAAATATTATGTTAGATTAGTATATAGTTCTAATAAAGAAATAAAATGAAGGGGGACTTAAAAGCAAATCGATTTTTAGAAAGAAATCCTCATTTATTATTTTCTCAATTCTAAGAAAGATGGAAACAGTACATAGATGGAGGTAAAAAGGCTTTCATAAAAGAGGATAGATATGGGTATATTGGAATGTCTACTTCTGCTTTCTTGCTTAAGATCCAACAACTATAATATTTTAGCACTAGGTACGTGTGTTCACATATGAGCAGTATTTTTAGCCCCATATATTAAAACTAAGATTTTAAAATTTTATTTCCCATAGAAATTTTTAAAATAATTGAATATAACAATAAATTTTTAAATGGTCATCAATATTCTAAGTGCTTTTTAAGACCAAGCTACCTTTGGCATAAGTTGCCCCGGGTGAAAGCCTCTGGTATCAAGAAAACTACAAATCATATTATTTCATGTGACTATCTTCTTATACCACTGAGAGAATTCTAATACTAGAGAGAAAATGGAAGAGGAAATAGAGAAGGTGATGGAAGGAAAACATAGAAGAGAGCCAGAGAGGGGTCTAAGTCAAGCAAACTTTGGTTTCCCTTCAAGCCATATCCTCCTGTTCACTATTGTCATGTAGAAGAAGAGCACTATTGGGGACATTGTGGACCATCACAAACCCTCGCTGGTGCTTCCATTGATGTTCAATGTATGAGTTTTATTGATTTTCCAACATCTTTGCATTATTCTCCACATTTTTGGCTGAATCTTCAATCCTAAGTTGTTTGTGGGTTCTTCTCTTGGTACAAATGCATAAGAGAAAAGGATTATTAACAAATTCATCTAACACAATAAAAAACTTGATGGAGGTTTCTAGAGATGCAAAACATGTTGGGAATATATCCTCAATCACCCTCAGAACAAATTAGTGGAACCTATTTTTAATAATTTCTATGTGTGCATAATCACAAAAAAAATATGCAGATATACCATAATCATATGATATGCGGAACAAAATTAAGCACCACACAAAAGATACCAAAATTACGTGAAAACCCCTCCAATGTGAAGGAGAAAAATCACGGGGCAAATTTCGAGAGCAATCCACTGATCTCAATAAAAGATTATAATCTTCTTCAAATTTTTGCCCAAAATTCGGGAACTATTCAAACTAAAAATCAGCACTAATTATGGGTACAAGTAAGATCTCACCAACGCGTGGATGCTCCTTCGTGCTCCCAAAATATGCTTTCGAACTTTTCCGGATTCGCCTCTTGATGTTGCATTGGGCTTCTCCCAAATTTGGGCTTCTCCAAATTCCTTTTCAGATGGCTCTCAACTCTCAGAAAAATCTAAAATTTTTCTCTCCTTTTTTTTATGTAAAACAACACAGCATATTTCCTCTCTCTTCTTCTACCCGTAATAGGTCTCCACCTATTTCTGATTTTCTAAAATAACCAAACCCACCTCCTACATGGGATGGGTTTCCGTAACTCACCGACCACATCCCGTGTAGGATGTGGTTTGTTGGGTGATGGTTATCCCCTCACGTGAAGGGAGCCACCCAACAATATCTCCCCCATCCTAACTACGTGGGGGGATCCACTAAGCCTGCTTTCCTTCTACAAGCTTCAATCTTCTTCATAGAAAATGACTTTGTCATTATATTTGACCCATTATTATCTGTGTGGATCTTCTCCAGCTGCAATTGCTTCTCTTCCAAGACATGTCTGATCTAGTGATAACGCACATCAATGTGCTTCGACTTGGAGTGAAAAGTCGGATTCTTGCTCAGGTGGATAGTGTTTTGATTGTCATAATAAGTCACATAATTGTCATACCTAACACTCAGCTCCTGAAGAAATCTCTTCAACCACAATAGCTCTTTGCAGCCTTCTGTCATTGCTATGTACTCGACCTCTATAGACGATAATGCAACACACTTCTGTAACTTGGACTGCCAGAAAATTGCTTCCCTTGCAAAAGTAACCAAGTAACCAGATGTGGACTTCTTGGAATCAATATCCCTTGCCATATCAGCATCTGTATATGTTTGTAATACAAGCTCTCCCTGTCGATAACAAAGGCTCAAGTTAGTTGTACCTCTCAAATACCTTATGATCTACTTCACTGCTGTCCAATGCTTCTTTCCTGGATTCGCCAAGAATCTGCTTACTACGCCAACTGCATATGCTAAGTCTGGTCGGGTGCAGACCATAGCATACATAAGACTGCCTACGGCTGAGGCATAAGAGACTCTCTCCATCTCCTGCTTCTCCTTCTTTGAGGCAGGGCTCTGCTATGAACTTAGCTTAAAGTGTCCAGTTAGTGGACATGCAACTGGCTTGGCACTATTCATGCTGAATCTCTGAAGCACCTTCTCTATGTATTTCTTCTGGGACAACCATATCCTGCATGCTTGTCTATCCCTGAATACATGCATCCCAATATTTGTTTCACTAGCCCCATATCCTTCATATCAAAAGCTTTCCCTAACTCCTTCAATGTGGCAATCTTGCTGGAGTCCTGCCCAATGATCAACATATCATTTACATATAAGAGAAAGATAATAAAATCACCTCCAGGAATCTTTTGATGAAGACACAATGATCCGTGGTTGTTCTTTTATAGCCAACCTATACCATGAAAGCCTCAAACTTTCTGTACCATTGTTGGGGTACCTGCTTGAGACCATATAGACTCTTTTTGAGTCTGCACACAATGTGCTTCTTGCCTTTCACCTTGAAACCTTTAGGCTGCTCCATATAAACCTCTTCCTCTAGGTCACCGTGCAGGAATGTTGTCTTCACATTCAGTTGCTCTATCTTCAAATTCATGCTAGCTGCCAATCCTAACACTATCCTGATTGAGGTCATCTTCACTACTGGAGAGAATATCTCATCAAAATCAACTCATTTCTTTTGTGCAAAACCCTTCACAACTAGTCGTGCTTTATACTTGGGTTGTGAGCTCTTCTCTTATGCCTTTACCTTGTAGACCCACTTGTTTCTGAGTACCTTTTTCCCCTTGGGCCTAGCTACTAAGTCATATGTATGATTATGCTGAAGAGAGTCCATCTCCTCCTACATAGCTCTCTGCCACTGCTCTTGTTGCTCACTGGCTTGGGCTGCCTTATCTGACACTGGCTCATCTGCATCTGTCAACATGATATACTCATGCACTGAATACTAACTAGATGGCTGCTTCGTTCGCATAGATCTCCTCACCTCTGTCGGTAGCTCCTCCTCAAGGATTTAAATCTTCTAATCTGTACCCTCGATATGTGTAGGCTGTTACTCATCTACACCCTATACTGGCTACTCCTCTGGCTCATCTCTGGCCTCTATCTGAACTACTAAAGGACTGACAGGCTCCATGTCTACTGAGCCATACGTATCTGACTCAGACTGATGCTCTGCCCTCTTGATATCTTCTAAGGTTTGATACTCATAGAATATAACATCCCTGCTCCTAACTACCTTCCTGTCAACTGGGTCCCATAGCTTGTAGCCAAACTGCTCATCACCAAACCCCAGAAAGATACATTTGTTGGGAGAGTTAATCCCCGAGGCATACATATTTTAAAAATTGATAATAATTATCAATGCGGAAATTTAAAGATTACATATTAATCTTTCTAACATGCATCAAGATCATATCTTGCCTTATATTATAAGATCGTTTGATCTAAGTATTGCATATAAATTAAATAATTAAGATCATATCTTAATCTTCAAGATGAGAAGTCATACTACTCATCTTGAAGCCTGCCTTAAGATCTAAGGATCAAATCACTCACCTTAAGAACAGTAGGTAAATCCTTTGTGCTCTACAGCCGTTCAATCGTCCGGCCTCTAGTATTGTCCATGCGAAGCCCCCAAATGATCGGATTCCCGAGAGTGCTAGCTCACGGAAAATAATTTTTCTGATCTTGAATTCTTCCACTTGAATCTTCCTCCAAGATCCACTAAGCTTTTGCTAACACTAAAATCACACCAGAATTTTCTGTTCTAACTTTTAGAACTGTAACACTTGGTTCTAACTATTTAGAATTTTTGATCTCTTTTGATCTGTGTTTTGTTATCTAGTGAGGGATGTCCTCTATTTATAGTTTCATATTAGCCAGCCTATTGAATTCTAACATTAGAATTCCGCTATTTTTGTGAAAACCAAAGAGACATATTAAATTCATGCACTTATCAATGCACGGAGAGTTGTATGGAGTGCTCTTCCAAAGAGGTACATTAATTCACACACTTGTCAATGCACGGAGAGTTGTATGGAGTGCTCTTCTAAAGAGGCACATTAATTCACACACTTGTCAATGCACTGAGAGTTGTGTGGAGTGCTCTTCCAAAGAGGCACCTTTTAACAAAATTTATTTTTCTTGAACTTGGGAATCATTTGAAGAAGACTAAAAGTTATAAATTAAATGCTACATGAGAATTTAATTTCTCATGAGATGAGATTTTAGTTATCTCATCATGCGAGAAAACCTTTTTCACACATGGGGTTTGGATTTTTGGTTTTAAGGTAATTTAAATTTATTGGATTAAACCAATATAGATCATGGTCCTAGCCCAAATTAAATTTGGCTAATCCTGAATCTATTTAAATCCAAATCAAATCTAATTTCAAAACAATATTTAAAATTGATTAGTCCTTCTAGTAGACTTAAACCAAATTAAATCTTATTCACTTGTACTTAATCTAATTGAGATAATTTAATCAATCAAATTGATTAATTAAATCATATACGATTCTCAATCGTTGATCAGCAAATAGATCATCCTAGGAAACTTCTATGCGTGTGACTCTCTAGGTTCGAACCTAAACCGGTAGCATAGAAATAATTTTTTATACTAATCGATGTGCCCATCTAGCAATGGAACCCGACATCCGGATAGGTCGAAGAGTTATCGAGCAAACTCTAAGAATCCTAAGAAACAGTTACCGTATAATTTATCCTCTTGACCACAAATGCTAAGGATGACTTAAGAGCCTGTCAACTCTAAACAACAAATCCATAAAGTGATTTCAATTTTAGTGATCATGTGACTTTCATATGAAGTGCCTTGGCCAAGGTCTTGCTAAATTAAAACACAAGCATTTCTCCTTTTAACGGGATAGGTCAAATTTCATCTTAATCCACAACTGACTACCACAAGACTTGACTGCACCCAGTAACCTTTCGTAGCTGGATTAGAAATCCAGGTGGTCCGGCACCTAAGTACAATGAGTTTCTTGTAAGCCACTGGTTGTGATCTTCAGGTCTGAAGGATACTTATACCTATATCTTCTCGGATTAACTCTTGACAGTAGAGTATCCGAAAATGAGTCATATTCGGCGAAATGTACTCCTACACTTTCACCTATATGTCATACCAGTGTCTCTACACTCCTTGGTTAAGAGGACAACCAACAAATATGATATACAACGTCCTATAATTGATAGTACTATGGCCCTGTCATAGTATATCATTTGGTCGCGAACTCTTTTAAGGACATTCAAAGATAAATTCTTCTTTATCGTGAAGGAAGATCATGAGGGCTTCATTACTATTAGGAGTTTTAAGAAGATGTTCTTATAATGAATAAACTGTCAAATAACTTTTATAATATATCAATTTATATACAATTTACATCAACACAATCATCAAATGATTGGCTTTAGGATACAATTTCCAACAACATTATCTTGCCTTGTCATCTAACTTTGTCCTCTCATCCTTAGGCACATGCATAAATCCCTGCAGCCAAAAATCCTCAGATAATCATATCTGATTCTTGCCAGTCCACACCTTCTCTGGCACCTCTCCATCTAGAGCTGATAAGGGAGATCTATTTATCAAATAACATGATGTCTGAACTGCCTCTCTCCAAAAGCTCTTGGGCAACTTAGACTGGGAGAGCATGCACCTAACTCTCTCCACTATCATCCTATTCGTTCTCTCAGCTACTTCATTCTCATGTGGAGTCTTTGGCATTGTCTACTCATGTCTAATGCCTTATGCTCTGTAGTACTAGTAAAAAACTCCTATGTACTCTTTTCCATTGTCTTTGTGAATGCATCTCAACTTCTTTCCTTCTTCCTCTCCACAAGTCTATAAAAAGTCTCAAAAACTGCTACCACCTGGTCCTTAGACTTTAAAACAAAAGTCCACACCTTTTGAAGGCATCATCTATAATATGATGAAGTAAGAGACTCCCCCTAAGGTCTTCTCCCTCATGGGTCCGCACACATCTAAGTACACCTGCTCCAAAAGATCAGTCTTTTTCTTGGAGCTACTCTGAAATGTCATCCTATGCTGCTTATCCACCACAGTGGGTACAATCACTGAGAACTCTGCCATGTATCTCTCATAAGACCTCTTCTCTGGCGAGAGTTTGTAGGTCCTTCCCGCCAATATGGCCTAACCTTCTGTGCCACAAATCTACAGTATCATGCTCTGCTGCATATACCTCTGATCCAACTAATCTGGACTACAACCTATATAATGTGCAAGATCTCTGTCCTTTAGCAATCACCATAACACCTCTGATCAGCTTCCATTGATCTCCCTCAAATTGGCTGACATATCCTTCTTCATCTAACTTGCCTGCTGAGATGAGATTCATCCTGAGATCTGAAACATGTCTGGCCTCTTTGAGTATCAATCTGCAGCCTTCACGAGTCTGGATCACTACTCCTATCCCATATATCTTGAAAACACCATTGTTTCCTTTTCGGATTACATCGAGATCATATGTCCTGTAGGATGTGAAGAACTCTCTTCTGGGTGTGGCATGATAAGAAGCTCCAGTATCCATCACCCAATCAACCTGATTTGATGTGGTGGATAAGCACTGATCAACACAATCTGTAAACAGAATAATGTCTTCTCTTGAGGCAACTGCTGCTACCTCTCTATCTTTCTTCTCATCAGCCTTGCCGTCTTGTTCTTTTTCTTCAACTGTCTACATTCACTTTTATAGTGTCCCTTCTTACCATAATTGTAACATTCAATTTTCTTTCTTGGCTTGGATTTGCTTCTGCCTCTACCTCTGTTGTTTTCTTTTCTATTGAATTGTCTCCCTCTACCTTCTATGACAAGTACATCTATTTATGTTTGGGACTCTCCAGTTCCCTTCTTTCTTTCCTCCTCATTAAGTAGGCTGCTAGTAGCTTGACTCATGGCAATAACTCCATCAGGAGCAGAGTTACTGAAAGACACTACCAGTGTCTCCCAACTATCAGGTTGAGAACTCAACAACAGAAGTGCTTGAAGTTCATCTTCCAGAAGCATCTTCATTATGGCCAGCTGATTCATAATAGTCTTCATCTCATTTAGGTGCTTTGCAATTGATTTGCCCGGCTTGTACTTCAGATTTATAAGCATTCTGATTAGGTATGCTTTGTTCCCAGCAGTTTTCCTCTCATACAACCCTTCTAATTTCTTTCATAATTCATAAGCTGAGGTTTCATTAGAAATATGATGGAATATTGTGTCATCCACCCATTGTTTGATGACACTAATTGCTTTTCTATCCATAGTGGCCTAAACTTCATCATCATAATTTTTTTGCTTCTGTCCCATCTTCTCAATCAGCTTGGCTAAATTCTTGCAGTACAAGAAATCCATCATCTTTGGTTTTCAAATCAACCAATTACTGCCGTTGAGACTAATCATCCTGCTAGTATTGGTGGTAGTATCCATCTGTGGCACACACAATAGTTTGTTCTGATCCCTAGGCTTGCAACCGCTCTGATACCACTTTGTTGGGAATACACCCTTAATCACCCTTAGAACAAATTAGCGGAACCTATTTTAATAATTTCTACGCGTGCACAATCAGAAGAAATATGCAGATCTACCACAATTACAGAATATGCAGAATAAAATCAAGCACCACACAAAGAACACCAACTTTACGTGGAAAAGCCCTTCAATGTGAAGGAGAAAAACCATGGGGCAAATTCCGAGAGCAATCCACTAATCTCAATAAAAGTTTGGGAACTATTCAAATTGAAATAAGCACTAATTGTCGGTATAAGAAAGATCTCACCAATGCGTGGATGCTCCTTCATGCTACCAAAATTTGCTCTCGAACTTCTCCGAATTTGCCTCCTAATGTTGCACTGGGCTTCTCCCAAATCTGGGCTTCTTCAAGTTTCTTTTCAGGTAGCTCTCGGCTCTCAAAAAAATCTAAACTTTTTCTCTCATTTTTTTTGTGTGTAAAACAACACAACAGATTTCCTCCCTCTTCTTCTATCCGTAATAGGTCTCCATCTATTTTTGGTTTTCTAAAATAACCGAACCCACCTCCCATGCGAGATGGGTTTCCATAACTCACGGACCACATCCCGTGTGGGATGTAGCTTGTTGGATGATGATTATCCCCTCGCGTGAAGGGAGCCACCCAACAAAATAAACAGGGCATCTAACTAGGTGTATTGTTGAGAAATTATTGAAACATAATTGCCCCAACTTATTGATTTTGATGATTTCCAAAAGACATTACTTTACTTTCTAAAAGGCTATGAACATGTTAAGTCAATCAATGAAATATTCTTACTATGAGCAATTTCAAATTGGAAACTATGAACTGTTAATGTGTAATGAGTTTTTGAATCAATTGAATATATGTTTCAGTGAGCTATACTTATGAATTCAAAAATGATTTCTATACCACTCTTTTAAAGATCAATGAATTAATGAAAATGCTTTGAAATTGAGCATTACTGTTAAATCAACATTATTCAAGTCATATTTATATTTCAAAGTTGGTTGGGATGATTTTCAAAGCAAATCAGAATGTTTTCTGATTTTTGTATCAGTCCCGAGCCGACTCGAGAGTTTCCGAGTCGACTCCTGCTGATTCTCGAGTCGACACTTGAGTTTTCTCGAGTCGACCCCTGAACTTCTCGAGCCGACTCGACTGTGCGAGCCGACTCGACTCAGACGGCAGAAAGACTCATTTTTGAGTGCCTCTCGAGTCGACTCCCAGCTTTTCGCGAGTCGACCCCTGAAAGTCACGAGTCGACTCCCAGATTTTCACGAGTCGACCCCTGGAGACTCACTTTTTGGTGCGTTCTGGATTCGCTTGCTCGAGCCGACTCGCACAGTACTCGAGCCGACTCCCGGAATCTGGGCGAATTTTTGAGTTGACACATCAGCACCAACGGTAATATTTTGAATAACGGCTATATTTTACTGTGTCTAACGGCTATATTTTTCAGATCTATAAATAGAGGAGCCAGATTCAAATCAAAGAAGAGCAAGAGAGAAAAAAGAGAGAGCCTATTGAATATCAGAAAAAGGGAAAACTGAGAGTATTGTAGAATCATTTGATTCAAGGAGAGATTCAATCTTTGCATTTGAAAGAGAGATTCGTGTGCATCATTTGATCACTCTCAAGGCTCAAGAGGAAGGCAAAAAGCAATCCAACGTGCAAAATCTTCAGCCATTCCCAAGTTCAAAAAGAGGCAACACATTCTCCAAAGCTTTTCAACGATTGAGGAATCTTGCTGAGGCATCGATTCAACTCTTCAAGGAGAAAAGGGAGAAAGCCAAGCTGCAATCATCCGGAAAACCATCAGGCTTTCTAACCCTAGTTTTTATTTATTCTTAAATTTGTATATCTGCTCAAGAAGGAGCATTTTTGTTACAAATACTTTGATTTTTGGTTACTGGTTCAATCAGTGGATTGAATCAGTGGAGGTAGGTTTACCTCGTTACAAGCCGGAGTGCTTGTGTTGGGTTCGTTGTGATCCCGTGAAAACAACGAGTAAAGCCCGCAAAACAACGTGTAGGGTTTTGTGCTGGTAAGCCCGCAAAACCAGCTGGGTTCGTTGTGCACCCGTGAAAACAACAAGTTTGAGTTGTGAGCTTGGAAAACAACTCGGCTGTAATCTAGAGAGATTATAGTGTGGACCCAAGTGAATCTTGGGAGTGGACGTAGGTGTTGGTTGCACCGAACCACTATAAAATTATCTTGTGTTTGCCGTGCTATTTTCTCTATCTCTATCTCTCTTTATTAACTGCTGTTCTTTGCTTATTAGTTAATCTCACTTGCACATCTTGCTAATTAATCAATTAAAGTTAAAAAGTCTTAAATTTTTTAAGAACCCAATTCACCCCCCCCTCTTGGGTTGCCAT
>UESW01003411.1:61951-78639 GCA_900491605.1 Calamus simplicifolius
CTGCTCTCTTGGCCAAGAAGTTCAGAAGATTTATGAGAAAAAGGCCCTTCCATAAAAAGAAATTTGGAGCAAGATTTGAAGGAGAAAAGGATAAGAAAAAGGACAAGGAGAAAGAAAAAGAAAAAGAGCCCTTAATATGTATGAGTGCAAAAAGCCAGGGCACTTTAAGTATGATGTCCTTTACTAAAGAAGGCCTACAAGAAAAAGAAGAAAGCTTATATGGCAACATGGTCTGAAGAATCTTCTCGTCGAAGAAGATGAGCAAAAGGAAGTTGCCAATATTTGCTTCATGGCCAACGACGACGACAACGACAATGAGGTAAGTTCTGAAAACTCAAATGATGATTTTACTTTTGATGAAATGTTTGAGGCTTTTAATGAACTTATGATAGATTTTAAATTGTTGAAAAAGAAATTTAAATCTGTGAAAAATGATAATATTAGTTTAGCTAAAAGTAAAAATGAATTAGCTTTAGAAGTTAAAAACTTAACTAATGAAAAAGAAGAACTTAGGAAAGAAAGAGATAATCTTAATCAAGAAAAGATTTATAAAATCTGAAACTAAAAACTCAACTAAAGATTTAAAAGATCAAATAAAAACTTTAGCTTTAGATAAAGAACAGCAAACTAAAGAAATTGACTCTCTTAAGAAAGATGTTAAAAAATATAAGGACATTGTTGAGAAATTCACTTTAAGTTCAACTAAACTTAACATGATCCTAGATAGTCAAAAAGCTGTTTTTGACAAAGCTGGTTTAGGATATAACACATTAAGAAAACAGAAATCACTAAAGAATATTTTTATAAAAGCCAACCAAGGTAATATAACTTGTTTTAAATGTAATGAAAAAGGTCACAAATCATTTGAATGCAAAACATTAAAGAATAACAACAAGTTAAATGTAAACTAAGAAAATATGGGTTCCGAAAGGAACAATTTTTATTGCTGCTAACCATGAAGGACCCAAGAAAGCTTGGGTACCTAAGCATAAAGTTTGATGATATTGCAGGAATGTCTTGTAGCCAAAAGATCAAAGAAAAAGTGGTACCTTGATAGTGGCTGCTCAAGACATATGACGGGTGACAAAGATGAATTCATCACCCTGGAGGAAAAGAAAGGTGGAGTTGTGACGTTTGGCGACAACGGTAAAGGTCAAATTATGGGCCTTGGTAAAGTTCGCATAACTCCATCTATAGTTATTGATAATGTACTTTATGTTAATGGTTTGAAGCATAATCTAATTAGCATAAGCCAATATGTGATAAAACTTTATGTTTCATTTAAATCTTCTATTTGCACTGTATCTAATCCCATTGATGATAGCATTGTTTTTACTGGTTATAGATTTGGCAATGTATACTTAGTTGACTTAGACAAAACTTCTGAGAGTAGTCATTGCCTAATTGCTGATAATGCTAACATTAATGATATTAGTTGGTTGTGGCATCGTAGATTAGGTCATGCAAGCACACACCTTATTTCAAAACTAATTAAAATGGATTTAGTTAAAGGATTACCTAAATTAGATTTTGAAAATAATAAAATATGTGATGCATGTCAATTTGGAAAACAAACTAGAAGTTCTTTAAATCTAAAAACTTTGTTTCAACTTCTAGGGGACTAGAGCTACTTCACATGGACCTTTTCGGACCAACTAGAACCACAAGTCTAGGAGGAAAGAAATATGGTCTAGTGATTGTAGATGATTATTCTAGATATACTTGGGTAATGTTTTTAGCTCACAAAGATGAGACTTTCTCGATGTTCCTGAAATTTTTCAAGAAAGTCACAAATGAGAAAAACACTACTATAGTATCTCTAAGAAGTGATCATGGACAGAATTTGAAAATCACTTATTTGAAAATTTCTGCACTGAAAATGGAATTAATCATAATTTTTCAGCCCCTAGGACTCCACAACAAAACGGTGTAGTTGAAAGAAAAAATAGAACTCTAGAAGACATGGCCCGTACCATGCTATGCGAAAGCAACTTACCAAAGTACTTTTGGGCGGAAGCTATTAACACAGCATGTTACATCTTAAACAGAGCTTTAATAAGACCAATATTAAAGAAAACACCTTATGAATTATGGAATGAAAGAAAACCAAATATAAAATACTTTCATGCATTTGGATGTAAATGTTTCATTCATAATAATGGTAAAAACAACTTAGGAAAATTTGATGCTAAATCTGATGAAGGAATTTTTCTAGGTTATTCAACAACTAGTAAGGCATATAGAATCTTTAACAAGAAACCTTAGTAGTTGAAGAATCCATTCATGTAGTTTTTGATGAGTCTTTAGCATCTAGATCTGAAAAGATTGATGATGAGGAAGATACAAACATAATTGAAAAAGATCTTGAAAAACTTAATATTGAAGTATCTTCTGATCATGAGCAAGAAGCTAAAGATGATGATTCACATAAGGATGATGATGTTAATATAATCATAATGATTTAGATCTTCCAAGAGACTGGAGATATGCACATAGTCATCCCAAGGAATTGATTATAGGCGATCCATCTCAAGGAATAAGGACTAGATCATACATGAGAAATATTAGTAATCATCTTGCATTTGTATCACAAATAGAACCTAAAACTATAGAAGAAGCTGAAAAAGATAATAATTGGATGTTAGCTATGCAAGAAGAACTAAATCAATTTACAAGAAATAATGTTTGGACCTTAGTTGAAAGACCTAAAAACCATTCAGTGATAGGAACTAAATGGATTTATAGAAATAAGTTAGATGAAAATGGCATAGTAATTAGAAACAAAGCTAGATTGGTTGCTAAAGGATATAGTCAAGAGGAAGGTATTGATTTTGATGAAACCTTTGCACCTGTAGCTAGATTAGAAGCCATTAGGCTATTACTTGCATTTGCATGTCATATGAACATTAACTTATTTCAAATGGATGTAAAAAGCGCATTTTTAAATGGATTTATTAATGAAGAAGTTTATGTAGAACAACCACCAGGTTTTGAAGATCATGAATTTTCAAATCACGTTTTAAATTGCACAAAGCACTATATGGTTTGAAACAAGCACCTAGAGCTTGGTATGATAGGTTAAGTAAATTTTTAATAGAAAATGATTTTACAAGAGGAAATGTTGATAAAACCTTGTTTTTGAAAAGAAAAAGTAAAGATTTACTTGTAGTACAAATATACGTAGATGACATTATTTTTGGTGCTACTAACGAATCTCTTTGTCAAGAATTTGCCAAGTTAATGCAGGGAGAATTCGAGATGAGCATGATGGGAGAACTCAACTTCTTCCTTGGACTCCAGATCAAACAATGTAAGGAGGGAATCTTTATCAACCAAACCAAGTACACAAGAGAACTACTCAAAAAGTTTGGTATGGAAACAATGAAACCCCTTGGAACACCAATGAGTCCTTCATGCAAGCTAGACAAAGACGAAGAAGGTAAGAAGGTTGATCAAAAGTATTATCGAGGTATTATCGGATCCCTTCTCTATTTAACAGCAAGTAGACCAGATATAATGTTTGCAGTATGTTTGTGTGCTAGATTTCAAGCTGAACCTAAAGAATCACATTTAATAGCTGTTAAAAGAATTTTAAGATATCTAATTGGCACAAAAAATGTAGGTTTATGGTATTCTAGAGACTCCACATTAAACCTAATTGCATATTCAGATTCTGATTATGCCGGATGTAAAATTGATAGAAAAAGCACAAGTGGTGCATGCCATTTCTTAGGCAGTAACTTAATCACATGGTTTAGCAAAAAGCAAAATTCAGTTGCATTATCAACTACTGAAGCTGAATATGTAGCAGCTGGAAGTTGCTGTGCGCAAATCCTATGGATTAAGCGACAACTTGAAGACTATGGTATCAAACTTAATAAGACACCCATAAAATGTGATAATACTAGCGCAATCAATTTAACGAAAAATCCAATTCAACACTCAAGGACAAAACACATAGAAATTAGATATCATTTTATAAGAGAACATGTAGCTAATGATGAAATTTGTTTAGATTATGTAAACACTGAAGAACAATTAGCTGACATCTTTACAAAACCCCTAAGTGAAGAAAGGTTTGAATATCTTAGAGGAGAATTAGGAATTTGTAATCCTTTTGAATAAATTTTGAAATATTTAAGGAAATGCATCTAGAATTCTTTCAATTCCTCAAAATCTTAAGGAAATATTATCTAGAACTCATATCAAAATGATTTATCAAGACTCAATGATTATGAATCATACCCAAAATCAAATCCGGAATCATTTCAAACATTCAGAAAATTTTCAATTTTTTTGTTCTGAAATGGTCTCCGAGCCGACTCGGTGTGTACCGGAGTCGACTCGAGTTTCTCTGAAACTTGGGAGCCGACTCCTGGTATGAGCGAGTCGACTCGAGTTCGGGATTTCTTTCTGTGATTTAGGCGAGCCGACTCGAGGTTATGCGCGAGTCGACTCGACGTGGTCCCAGGTTGAATATCTAGGGCACGAGTCGACCCGACGGTCATTTCTAACATTTCTAATCCTTCGTTTCTCTCTACAAAAATCTCCCAAACCCTCCAAATCTTCCAAATACTTCCGATTAATCACTCCACTCATATCTATGGCCCCCAAAACCCGTGGAGCCAGCAGTAGTAGCCGTGCCGGGATGAAAAGGAAGAAGACCGTGCGTCGACCCGTCCGCGAGCCGACTCCGGAATCTTCGACTGCTTCCTCTTCGGATGATGCACCTGCTCCTACTGTTTCTACCCCTCAGGTAGACCTCCTTGCTAGTCGGGTTGTGACAACGGGAAGGAAGGTCGATTTTGAGCTTTTTGAAAATGAGGGATTCATTATAGGAAGACAATTATTAGAAATGGGACTTGAGAAAATCTGTTCATTGGATTGTCCTACTTATCCAGCCTTGGTAAAAGAATTTTATAAGAATCTGACTAGAGGAGACAATGGGTTAGTGAGCATAGTGAGAGGCATAGGTCTAAACATTACTGACACCATCTTATCTAGACTTTTAAATCTACATTGTCTGGACCTTGCACATTTGCTTCAGAGGATAGATCTCCTGCTCTCACCAGACTATTACATAGAGACTTTGAAGGATTTGAGGAAGTTCTTGCAAGTCAACTGCCATTGGAACTGAGACTTTTACATAATATCTGCAGTAGAGTTTTATTTCCCAAAACAGGCAGGTTTGACTATGTTTCAGAAAGGGACATTTTCATTATGGATGCTATAGTATCAGGAAAACCTTTTAATCTGCCTAGAATGATTTTATGGTACATGGCTGATTGTGGAAGCAAGAGGAAATCATGTCTTCCCTATGGTATGATCTTGACTCAGTTGTTCAGGAGCCAAGGGATTATGTTTAGTGACAGTGAGCCCAAGAAGGAACTGAGACATACAGACTATTATACCTTGGCCACTATCAACCGAATGGGATTTATCAAAAGGAATGGAATTTGGGAAAGGAAGAACAGTTTAGAGGATAGAGCTGAGGCACCTAGACATTCATCTCCAGAGCCACCTCAGACTTCATTCATACCAGACCCAGTTCCAGCTCCATCAGATATTCCAGTTCCTGCTTCTGCATCTACATCTGCTCCTGTTCAGACCTCTGCTTCTACATCTGTCAGTTTTTCAGACACTCAGTTAGAGCAGCTTAGGTCTCTATTCAAATCAGAGTTAATTGAGCATGAGACTAGATTGAAGACTGAATTTGATGATAAATTTATGAACTTGAGGGAAGCACTTTATTCTATTAATGATCGAGTATCTTCTATTGAAGCCAATGTTAGCTCATCCACCTCCTCTCTAAATGAAGATTTGAAGAATATATTTGAAGAATTGAAGGATATTTGTGGAGATGGTGAGACTTATGCAAAATGTAATGCAGAGCTTCAAGACAAAATTTCAAGTGCATGCAAGTTTGTTGATGAAAAACTAAAAGATTATGTCAAGATTCAATGTGAAGGAATGCATAAGATTATAGAACACTTAACTAGAATTACTAGGCAACATTTTTGATTTCTCTTTATGTATTTGAATTTGATGTAATGAATGTGAAATTTGCAGTTATGTAATTTGCAGTTATTAGAAGTAATTGAACTTTGATGTAATGCTTTTGATGTTAATGAAATTCAGCTCATTTCAATATTGTGTACATTTGAGATATGATGTTTTGAAGTATACCTTGAATACATTAATGTATTTCTTAACCTTTTTGTTGATTACAAAAAAGGGGGAGAAATATTTAAATCGTATATGCTTTCAATTTATATGCTTTCAATTTGATTCAAGTTTGTTAAGTTTCTTTGAGAAGAAGAAATCTTTAACAATTTGATTCAAGTTTGTTAAGTTTCTTTGAGAAGAAGAAATCTTTAACAATTTGAAAAAGAAGAAGAGTGTATTTAATCGTATATGCAATTTAAGACTCCGAAAGGGGGAGAAAATTTTGAGTATTATTAAGGGGAAGAGATAACTTAAGTATCATTTGCTCAAAGCTCAAAATTTAAAATTTTTGAATGAATTATAAAACTGAGTTTCATAGGGGGAGCTACCTCATTGAGGGGGAGCCTTTCCATGAACATAAATCTTTGATTATAGAATCACAAATTCTTTTTTCAAGTTTAACTCGCATATACTTAATGTTTTTGTCATCATCAAAAAGGGGGAGATTGTTGAGAAATTATTGAAACATAATTGCCCCAACTTATTGATTTTGATGATTTCCAAAAGACATTACTTTACTTTCTAAAAGACTATGAACATGTTAAGTCAATCAATGAAATATTCTTACTATGAGCAATTTCAAATTGGAAACTATGAACTGTTAATGTGTAATAAGTTTTTTGAATCAATTGAATATATGTTTCAGTGAGCTATACTTTTGAATTCAAAAATGATTTCTATACCACTCTTTTAAAGATCAATGAATTAATGAAAATGCTTTGAAATTGAGCATTAATGTTAAATCAACATTATTCAAGTCATATTTATATTTCAAAATTGGTTGGGATGATTTTCAAAGCAAATCAGAATGTTTTCTGATTTTTGTATCAGTCCCGAGCCGACTCGAGAGTTTCCGAGTCGACTCCTGAGTTATCTGATTTTTAATGTTGTCTCGAGTCGACACTTGAGTTTTCAAGAGTCGACCCCTGAACTTTCTCGAGCCGACTCATGACTGTGCGAGCCGACTCGCTCAGACGGCAGAAAGACTCATTTTTGAGTGCCTCTCGAGTCGACTCCCAGCTTTCGCGAGTCGACCCCTGAAAGTCACGAGTCGACTCCCAGATTTTCACGAGTCGACCCCTGGAGACTCACTTTTTGGTGCGTTCTGGATTCGCTTGCTCGAGCCGACTCGCACAGTACTCGAGCCGACTCCACGGAATCTGGGCGATGATTTTTGAGTTGCCACATCAGCACCAACGGTAATATTTTGAATCAACGGCTATATTTTACTGTGTCTAACGGCTATATCTTTTCAGGATCTATAAATAGAGGAGCCAGATTCAAATACAAAGATACATATAGAAGAGCAAGAGAGAAAAATAGAGAGAGCCTATTGAATATCAGAAAAAGGGAAAACTGAGAGTATTGTAGAATCATTTGATTCAAGGAGAGATTCAATCTTTGCATTTGAAAGAGAGATTCGTGTGCATCATTTGATCGACTCTCAAGGCTCAAGAGGAAGGCAAAAAGCAATCCAACGTGCAAAATCTTCAGCCATTCCCAAGTTCAAAAAGAGGCAACACATTCTCCAAAGCTTTTCAACGATTGAGGAATCTTGCTGAGGCATCGATTCAACTCTTCAAGGAGAAAAGGGAGAAAGCCATCGCTGCAATCATCCGGAAAACCATCAGGCGTTTCTAACCCTAGTTTTTATTTATTCTTAAATTTGTATATCTGCTCAAGAAGGAGCATTTTTGTTACAAATACTTTGATTTCACTTGGTTACTGGTTCAATCAGTGGATTGAATCAGTGGAGGTAGGTTTACCTCGTTACAAGCCGGAGTGCTTGTGTTGGGTTCGTTGTGATCCCGTGAAAACAACGAGTAAGGTTTGTTGTTAGCCCGCAAAACAACGTGTAGGGTTTTTGTGCTGGTAAGCCCGCAAAACCAGCTGGGTTCGTTGTGCGCCCGTGAAAACAACAAGTTTGAGTTGTGATCTTGGAAAACAACTCGGCTGTAATCTAGAGAGATTATAGTGTGGACCCAAGTGAATCTTGGGAGTGGACGTAGGTGCTAGTTGCGCCGAACCACTATAAAATTATCTTGTGTTTGCCGTGCATCATTTTCTCTATCTCTATCTCTCTTTATTAACTGCTTGTTCTTTGCTTATTAGTCAATCTCACTTGCACATCTTGCTAATTAATCAATTAAAGTTAAAAAGACTTAAATTTTTTAAGAACCCAATTCACCCCCCCTCTTGGGTTGCCATCTGGGCCAACATGTATGTTTTTGTGTCTTGGATGATTGCAATGACTACTTATCCTTGTGATAGAATGTGAATGCTAGAGTCACCTTGAATAACTTGACGTAGTCAAATGATGGTTTGTCAAGGGATTAGGATAGGTGTGCATTTGAAATCTACATCAATGGGGTCTCAGCTTGGATGCTTTGGAAACTAAGGTAACCATGTAGTGAGGATTATGTGAAGGAAGGTTATGTACTAAGCTAATTTTGTAAGTGGTAGACTAAGGCAAATGAACTAAATTGATTGAATGAAAATCACTTAAACTAAAATTGGATCAGCCTTAACAAAATAGAGGTATTCATGTATAATTTAAATATCTCCTGAAGTCACAATATATTGGGTCCAACTAAATCACTCAAGCTTGGCCACATTGTATTCATGCCAATATTATAGGACTTTCTAAACATATAAATCTCAAAAAAAAAATGAATACAATGTCAAACACTCAAAAATATAAATTGTACAAATCATATAAATGAGGCTAAAGAATATGACCTCCCACTTACTTACCTTAAAATACTTAGGATAAAAAAATATTGAAAAAACATGCTGACAATTGGTTAACGATTCAATACAATACTTTTTTATACATATAAATTACTCATAAAAACTAAATTAAATTATTCAATACATCCTTCTTTCGATCTTAATTCACTTGGCTATCAAATAACCAAGTTAATAATGAAAATTTTATTGTCTTCGTAACAATAATGCCAATCATTATAATCAATCTCCCAAATGCCTATCACATTTACAAATACAAACCTTATGTCATTTGCAAAGAAAACCTACCAATCATACGGAGGGGAGGATTAGGGCTCGTGACCCATGACAAACCTTGGTTCTAATACTATGTTATATAACTAATTAACTTAAATTGTTAGAAAAGAGATGACAATGTATATTAGGTTTTAATAAGTGTAATATTGAACATCCATACCTTCTTTCTTTTTGGTCTTTTTTTTCTTTAGAGGTCCTTTATAAGCCCTTGAATTATAATCCCACTCTAGGCAATTACCAAATCTAAGCGAGATATCTTTTCTTCTAACTTTGTTAGAGTCTTTAACCTAATCATCCTCCTTCATTCTTGCCTTTTTTGGGTCTATTAAAAGGTTCCTTAAGGAAGGGGGAGTGATAAGTTTCAAACCAAACTAGAGCTATGGTTATGAACTTATGTTCTTGAATTATGAGCCCTTATGCCTTCATATTTGTTATTGTTGGGTATTATTCATCATTAAAGTCATTATCTTCCTTACTTATTAACATTATTGTTACTGTAAGATGCTTGGACACATCATGTTTTATGTTTAGAAGTGTCATTCATTAATGAAGTTCTGTGTCTTTCTTGCTCATGATCATTATTGTTACCACAACATAATGGCATGAGATGATGACATTCATTATGTTTTATGTCCACATGCTCTTTTTCTCATGTCCACCATAAATCAACCATCCAATGGTCAATTTCAAACTTATCCCTCCTCATGTATAATGGTAGGACATTGCTTTTATTTTAGCTTTCCTCATCTTTGTTTGAATTTTTGAATAGACGACACCATCAATTTTTTCAAGCCCCCTCTCTCTTTCTCAAAATCTTGGTGTCAATAATCTTCCTATTAGCTTCAGCAACGTGATATCTGGATTTTCTCTGATTTCAGTGATATACTTGGGCAAAGATTCACAGATATTATTCACTAAGATGTTAGACTTCGATCTCAGACTAAATGCATGTCTTGACCATCGTTTTGGAGGTTTTTTTTTTTTTCCTCAACCACTCAAAAATTCCCTGATCCAATCTTCTCATCTCGTCTGTGACAATGCCAAACTCATACGTGCTATTCCTCATACACTTAACTTGAAATTGTATAAACGTTTCATGTGGAAAGCATCGAGCACCTTTGCATTGAACGTGTGTCAACATACAAAGGCACGTTTGTAAAGTAATTCTAGCATTGATGTGCTCGCACATGCAATCGGGACGCTCTTTCTTCGTATAGTACAAGGTCAGCCAAAATCAAGTTGCCTACAGTTCCAACCCATTGATAGAGAATTTCTATTCGGATCATAATTTTGCTCAATAACCCCTTTTATTAAAAAAAAAGAAAAATTTTAAGCTACCTCTTTCCTTTGCTCAGTAGCTTTCTCTTTTTTCTTTTTCTCAGTAATGTACCTTCTCCCTCTCCCTATATCTTTTCTCTGACACTATCTTCTTTTCCCTCTTCAGTACCACGCCTCCCTCCCTCTTCTCCCTTTTTTTTTTTCATCTCTATCCCCTTTTCTCAATACCCCCGTCTCTCATCTTCTCCCTTTTCCCAGCATCCCTTTCACTCTTCGGCACCGGCCCTCTTCTGTGCCCCTTCGACCTCTATCTTCTCTCTACTTTTGTCATCGATTCTCTTCGGTCCCCGATGCCTTTCCTTTTCTGGGCATTGTTCGATCAAACAGGGCCAAATGAAGGCTTTCCATTCGGTCTAGCCTATCAGACCGAACAAAATGGTTTTCGTTCCGTTAAACAAAACTGAGCAGAGGCTCTTTATTTGGTTATGTTTGGTCGAATAGAGAGCCGATGTCGAAAAGGAAAGGAGACGGTAGCGGTACCGAAGAGAGAGATACTGGGAAGAGAAAAGGAGACGAGGATGAGAGGGAAAAGGATATGATGGCGTCAGAGAGAAGAGGTGCCGGAAAAGAAGATGATGATGAATGGTATCAGAAAGGGAGGGGAGGGAAGGAGATAGACAGAGGGTGTGAAAAGAAAAAGGGCAGAGTAGTTTAGAAAAAAATTTAAAAAAAAAAAAGGAGGACTGCTAAGCAATTTTTGTCCGTGGAATGGAAATTCTCCATTGACAGCCTCCGGTTGCTTGAGGTTCCTCATGGACATCCAATATATTGTTATATATTACGCGATGAAAGTTTCTCGCACCTGACTCCATGGCCCAATGGATAAGGCGCTGGTCTACGGAACCAGAGATTCTGGGTTCGATCCCCAGTGGAGTCGTTATTGTTTTTCCTCGTTACCCTTTTTGCCACGTCATTTTTTTTTTTGACGTCAAAGGAAAACAACGAATCAAGACCGTTGGTGTTATTTCGGTGCCCTGTCTCCCGTCATCCACGTCGCCTGATCGAGTCGCTGCACTAGCCCGTCCGATGATGCCACCTTTTTCCCCCATCCGACGGCCACAACAGGGCAGCCCAAACAAGTACGACAAAAACTATACCTCGGTGACATACTGACATCAATACGAGCAAGTGCCACGCGGCCAATACCGCAAGCGTCGCTACACAGACGCGGCGCGCATGTAAAGCAATTCAGATCCACCGTCGAGCGGAAGATTTCATTGCCACTGCACCGTCTTTAATTGAAACGTTTCACTTTAATACTCGTGCCAGAGCCACGAGGCAATACAAAGCTAAACACGCATCCTAAAATACACGTGTTCAACACCTTGCCGGCTCCCACAGCAAAGCACTGGTTTCTGCTGCCCAGTGGATGTCACACGCGTCCTCGTCCAGCGTACCAAACAAGCCAATAAACAGGAGCCACGTAGACGAAATTATTACTTATCCCGTACCGAAGAGCAGGTTACGCTCAACCTTTGCTCGTCCCGCTGCTCTCTCGCTCGCTCTCTCTCTCTCCCTCCTCTCTCTCGATCGCTGAGTGTCTCGAGCTCAGCCATGGCGTCTCTCAAGGTTCCGGCTACCGTCCCTTCGCCATTGGAGGACGCCGAGCAGCTCCGCAAGGCCTTCGAAGGTATCCTTCTCCTCCCTTCGTCTTCTCTCCGGATCCTAGAGTCAGGGCTTCCGATATTGTCTCAGAAACCCTAGAGGATATAATCGGACCCCGATCGGCCCATTTTGTTCCATTTTTCGTTTTTATGGCAGGTTGGGGCACTAATGAGAGGCTGATCATCTCTATCCTCGGCCACCGCACTGTTGCCCAGCGCCGCACCATCCGCCAGGCCTACAGCCAGACTTACAACGAGGACCTTCTCAAGTCCCTCGACGGCGAGATATCCGGCGACTTTGAGGTTTGATTCTCTTCTTGGGTCTCCAAAGTTTCTTCCCTTTTTGCTGCTTTGGAATGGGGTTTGTGCTGAGATCTAAGGGACTTGAGTGCAGAGGGTGGTGTTGCTGTGGACGCTGGATCCGGCGGAGAGGGATGCGTGGCTGGCGAACGAGGCAGTGAGGAAGTGGCACCCCGGGAACAGGTGTTGATCGAGGTAGCTTGTGCGAGGAGTTCCCGGGAGCTTTTTGCAGTGAGGGAGGCGTACCATGCGCGGTTTAGGAGATCTCTTGAGGAAGATGTGGCGGCCCACACCACTGGGGATTTCCGTAAGGTAATTGCGAAGGGTTACTAGTGGATATGTTTTGATCTTTCGTTTTACTGCTTGGTTTGTGATCAGGGTTTATGGAGATTTTTGTTTCGTAATGGTCAATTTTGTATGTTGACTGCTGTTTTACTGTGGCTTTGGCATTTTTGAACTGTGATGTGCAACCAGTATTTTTGTTTTAGTTTTTTTGATCTGTGCCTTGGATGCTGCTTTTGCGACTTGGGTTTGATCTCTGAATGAAGATTTTCACTGTATAGTTGTCAAATTTGGGCTTTGATTGCTGTTTACGCTTTCTTCAATGTCGTCGGACTTGGGCGCTGTGGAGTTTTGTGGGTAATATTATTAGATCCTATTTGTTTTTGTTTATTTTAATTGGTATGTGGTTTCAGTTGGCTTGGCTGTTGTTGGACTGGAACTATTTTGCTGTTCAATGTGCCTTTGGGGTGATCAGGCTTAGACGTTGTGGCTCTAGCGTATGTTGATTATTCAATTGATTTTTGGTTTGCTGCTCATTTTAGTCGTTGAATTTGATCTCTGCATCAAGAATTTTGCTAGGAGGTCATCAAATTTAACTTTGATTAGGGTTTTGTGTTCTTCAATGTCATCGGAATTTGGTCTTCTGGACTTGAGTTTGGCTTGTAAAATTTGTCCTCTCTTTTTTCTTTGGTCAAAAAGTTGATTTGTTCTTGAAAGAAAAAGGAGGAGAATAGAATATCCACAATTAAAAGCCATTTCTTGCTTGTTCTTTGGCATCTGATCTTGAGACCATCAGTTCGGTGAGATTAGGTGGTAGAGTTGCTGTGGTGGCTTTGGTAGTGGGGTGTTAATAAGGTGCTTGTACCATCATTACATTGAGTACTCAGCTGGCAATTTAAGATGTTTCTGTCCAGAAGCTTAGGCAAAACAGGGTTAGCAAACTGTTTGCTAAAAGGAGGTGTTCGGTTTCGGACCTTATGTTAATTTTCTGTTAGCAACATAAGTATTTTCCTGTGTCTCCCAATCTCAACACACTTTTGAGAAGAGGTAAACTATCGCTGTAGGATTGAGCAAAAGCAAAACAAAAAAAGAGCAACTACAGAGAGGAACAAGTTTTTTTTTTTTTTTTTTTTTGTAGCTTATTCACTTATGATCATTCTGTGTTTCAGGTTTTGGTGCCACTGGTAAGCGCATACCGCTATGAAGGAGCAGAGGTCAACTTGACTTTGGCAAAATCAGAGGCCAAGATGCTGCATGAGAAGATCTCTGATAAGGCCTACAACCACGAAGACCTTATTAGGATCCTTACTACAAGGAGCAAAGCGCAACTGGTTGCAACATTTAATCACTACAATGATGAGTTTGGCCATCCAGTTAACAAGGTATGTGCACTTCTTTTAATTAAGCCATTCCTTCATTAAACAGTATCTGTGCTAATGTTCTCATTTGAGGATTTTATTAGGTGATTCCTGATAGCTGAACAGTGTTGATCCTCAACCATGATAATTATGTTGTTTATGTCTTACCGTCGTATGGTTTCCTTTTTAAATTTCCTCTTTTTTGGTTGTTTTGTTTCTCAATTGCATTTTGTAGTCCTGTCTTAGATTATGCTCATTCTTGGCGCCTATTTTCTCCCATAGATTTTGATTCGTTTTACTCTTTAGAGCTTTCTTGTATACTTCATGTTGGTTTTACAGAACTTTCATAATTGTTCAATCATTCAACATGGTGCCTTGTGCTTTGCCAGTTGAAGCTTTACTTCCCACCCATCTTCATGGCATTCACCTAGGATTATCGGATCCTACCTTACTCCAGGTCAAACTTCAATAAAGTAATTTGAGGCTCCATTATTCTCTTCTTGCTAACGGTCATCCCACCTTAACTGGCTTATTTGGCACTTTGGCCTTAATCTATTTAACTCCTTGTCAGATTATACTTCTTTTACGTTGGCAAAATGCCGACCTTTAGATCATTGCTCTTGTAGTCTGTAAAGAAAATCTTCTACCTGCACCTGAATCTGTTCACATGCACTCTTCTTTCAGGCAACGAAACCTTAATGATGTGTATGTGATCAGACCTATTGCATGTCAACATTATGACCCTTGACTTCTTAACTCTTTGCTAAGTAAAATACACCTGCATGTTATGATTTCGTAACACTGACGGCATCTTTACTTCATCTGACCTGTTCGTCTTTTCTTAGAATATTAGTTATGTCACAGTCACCGTGGGGTTGAGGACGCTGCAGGCAATAACCATGACACAGTCTATCCATCTACCAGCGGAGTTTATATCGTTTGTCACCATGTCTTCTTGAATCTCTTTGAAAAAAAAAAAGGATGGAATAAATTGTCGCTTTAGTGCATTTAATGGTCTACAAGCTACATCCCAAGTTCTATGATTGAAATTTCTTACTGGGTTTTGACTTGGTTTTTCACAGGATCTCAAATCTGATCCTGAGGATGACTTCCTTGCTGCACTGAGGGCCATCATTCGTTGCATATGCTGTCCTGAAAGATATTTTGAGAAGGTCGTTCGGTTGGCCATAAATGGGCTGGGAACGGATGAGAATTCTCTTACTCGGGTCATAGCTACTCGTGCGAGGTGGACTTGAAAGTGATAGCAGAGGTTTACCAGAAGAGAAACAGCCTCCCACTTGAGCGTGCAATTAAAGGCGACACTTCTGGAGATTATGAGGCGATGCTTCTTGCTCTACTGGGGCAGGAAGCTTGAGGAGGGATGTTCAGGTGTGTGTGTCTCTTTTGAATGCGAATAAAGTCTTGGCGTGTGTGGTAAGCTGAAGTCCGTCTTGGAAGTTTGTTGTATGTTCAGGTGTGGATGGTGTCCCAGTTTGTGCACTAACGTGAGTGTTTACTCTCATCAACATCTGAGATGTTGGAAATTTCGCTCTTCTTTACTCTGAGAAATGCGTATTTTCTTCAGATGTGGGAAATGTCGCTCTTCTTTTCCTGAGAAATGCATGTTTTCTTAAGTAAAGGTTCTGAATAATGGCATTATAACTGATATAATGGCTTGTTACCTTATCAAGGTAAATAATGTAGAAAAATATAACAGACATTATATTTCATTTTTCTGTTATTTTCTATTTTAACAGGTTGCAATAGCGTGGAATATGATCTATTATTTTTTTATCATTTCTTGTTATGATGGTCTGTTATAATATAAACAATGACCATTATTTTAATCACGGTTTCTTTTAAAGTAAAAAAAATGTTTTTAAGAACTTAAATTGATTGTACGTTCTTGAAAATGTTATTTTATGTAATAAAATGGAGGAAAAGATTGCATCATTATTCTTCATTATTTTTTTACAATGATAATATCATTATAGCAGCCAATGTTTTTAGTAATTATTTTAATAATAAAAATTTGAGTAATTATTTAGGAGATAAATAATCGTGGTGGTGGGCGTTTATGACATTGTCTCAAATCTTGGGATCTTTCAGGTTCAATGCTCGAGCTAAGGTTTTTACTCTATATGGTTAGGTTAAATTTTAATCTTTAAGCTCATTTAAATTTTGGATTGAACATAGGTTTAGAAAAAATAAATTTGATTGATCCAAATATATATATATAATAATTTTTTAAAGATCAAACATGAGATCAAAAGGCTAAAGAGCAAATGCTTTGATCAATATGCTCTCTCTCTCCCTCCCTCCCCCCCCCCCCCCAAGAGAGAGAAAGGTAGGTTTGATTATATTTGAATTTAGTTGAATTTAATTTTTTTAAATTTATATAGTTTATAAATTTAAAAATAAAAAATAAAGTAGCTTTAAAATTATTTTTATATTTATATAGTTTATAAATTTTAAAATAGGAAAAGTGAAAAGTTAAGATTCACGTGAACTGAATATTGGGCTACATTTAAATATAGTTTAAGTGTTTGGATTTTTG